>CM062815.1:759949086-760176586 GCA_031772625.1 Pinus tabuliformis | reverse complement strand
TAACAATAACCAAAAAATGAACTTTGGTACCTGGGAGATGGAGGTTTCCTTGATGAACTTCTGAAGCCTATCTGCCTTGAGATCCTTTGATGATAACCATTGCCTCTTGCATCTTTGACATCATCTACATTTCTTCTTGGAGCTGGGTTTCTTCTTGGAGTAGGATTTCTTCTATTGTAGCCTTGATTTTTCTCCTGGCCTTTGCTGGAGTATGGAGCATCACCATTTCTTTACTGACTTCTTCACATGCTCTTTTGTAAAGCATTTTCATTCTTGTTTGAGGATTCACCTACATATCCAGACCTGATTTATCATATACATCTGTGATAGTTGAGCATGTCATCCAAGCTTGAGAGCTCTTCTATATTTTGTTCATCCCTTCAACCTTTGTTATGAGGAAGACAACCTCTTCTTCCAATCTCTCACACTCATTATTCTTCTGGGCAAGTTGTTTCTCAGTTTCTTCCTTGCTATGAGTAGCGTCATCTGCTTCTATTTTAAGGGAGATGATCTCTGACTTCATTTTGAAGATTTCTTCATTCTTTTCTTCACTGCTCTCCATTCTCTTCTCAGCTCCTTGTGCTTGTTTCCTGGCTTCTTGTAATTGGGACTTAAGGGAGGAGACCTCTACCTTGTACTGAGCAATCTCTTCTTCAAGTTTGTTCAAGATCTTGTGCCTTTGTTCAAGTTGACTTGACAAGGTATCTTCCTGCTTCTTTGCTTTATTCAGTTGATTTGTCATCGATATGACTTCTTCATGATGCTTTCTTTTACTTTGATCAAATTCCTTCTTAAGCTTGGCAAGCTCTTCATCCCTTTCTTGTACTTGAAGCTTGATGAGGTCAACTTTCTTTCTTGTTTGATCTTGGCCACCAACTGGAGCTATCTTCTTAAGTGCCTCATTTTCCTTTTTCAAATTGTTAATCTCTTCCATGGAAGTCATAAGTTGAGCAAGGAGTTCTTCTACAAAGTCTTTTTAATTCTCTTCATCTTCTAGGTCTGCTTTAGCCTTGATGTCATCATTCTAATTTTCAGCTTCTATGATGGGTTCAGGATCTCCTTCTTGATTGATGGTCATGGTTAGTGGTCCTTTTGAGTGAAGGTCATGAAGTTTGTCCCATATATCCTTTGCTGATGAATATTTTCCTAGATTGTTCTTTACAAAATCAGGTAGCCCATTCAAGATTGCCTTTACTGCTTTTGCATTGTACTCCTTGGATTCTCTATCCATCCTGCTATCATCAATCACTGATTTCCAGATTTCAGTGCCTTGAGTCTGTAAGAAATTCCTCATTTTTGCTTCCCATATATTAAAGTTCCCATTGAGTCTTGGAGCCTCATCAAATTGATTGTCTTCTATTTTAGTAGTAGAGGGACACACATCCTTAGGAGGATTGGAGACTTTCTTCCTTGACCTTGCCATTTGTGTTCTAAATGTCGACCTTCAAGCTGTTAAGCTTTGAATGAAGGTACCTGCTCTGATACCAATTGTTGGAAATACCGAGGGGGGGGTGAATCAATATTTCTTTTTCCCACTATTATTTCACCAGTTAAAACATATATATTAAGAACACAAGATGAATAGCAAGAATAAATGATTTATTAATATAAACTGTGCAGTAAAATAGATACAATATATAGATGGTTACAATCAGTTGCCAAGCTCCAACTTGGACTTTGGTGAGGCTCCAACCTCCAGAGCACCAACTCTATTTTTCCAAGACACCAATCTTGGTCTTAGGAGCACCAACTCCCAAGGACTTCAATCCTTCCTACTTCTGAGGCATCAACCCCAAGGAATCCAATCCTACTTACTTCTAAGACACCTGCACCAAGGACTCCTATCTTTCTTTCTTTTGAGGCACCAGCCCCGAGGACTCCTATCGTTCTTGCATTTGAGGCACTAGCCCCAAGGACTCCAATCCTTCTTACTTGTCAAGATTCATTTAATAGTACTGTTATGCTCTCAGAACTCTTCTCTACTAAGTTTTTTCTATTTACAGCTTCACTGTAGTCTCCAAACTACAATATCAATGACAACCAGTCTTCTCATGAATGAGTCTTTACAACTCTGCACACTGCCCGTGCATAGTCTCCAATAGCCTTCCTGCTCTCTGATAATGTCTTCACACACCTCTAGTCAGTCTACTGTTAGCTGCACTAAGCTCTGCATAAAGAACAACTTCTTATTCAAGCTTATGTTCTCTGTGGCTACTTCTCCCCTTCGACTGTCTGCTATCTTGTTGGCCCTTCGGCCCTCTTTCTGTTCTGCTGGATCCTCTCGCTACCTCTGTCTCCTCCAGATTATTTCCACAACGTTCAACAACCTTCAACAGCATTCACCGCTGCTGATTTTTCTATCTCACACTCTAGTTCTTCACCATACCAACAACCTCCACAATCCTCTGTTTTTACTGTTATATGCATTCCCATGCCTCTGTCCATTCGTTTCCTTTTACACCGCCTCTTAAACTTCCTCAATGCTCACTGTCATTTCCTCTGTGCTCGCTTGCTTCTTCAGCTTCCTATCTTTCGGTTTCCTCTGTCTATTAGTGCTCATAGGACACGTTGAATCAATGGCAAGAACTAAGTCATATGGAGAGGACACATATTCAGAAAACTATAACAACACTCCTGTTTTCTCATGATAGCAAGCATACATAGGGATGGCATTATTTAACGGACCTGCCACGTCCTGATCGCAA
This sequence comes from Pinus tabuliformis, assembly GCA_031772625.1. Taxonomy (NCBI): domain Eukaryota; kingdom Viridiplantae; phylum Streptophyta; class Pinopsida; order Pinales; family Pinaceae; genus Pinus; species Pinus tabuliformis. The sequence continues at coordinate 760,173,881 of CM062815.1, read as the reverse complement.
TTGCCATCGACATTATTTCAGCCTCCTGAACTTATCGGGACTGTTCCTTAATGTATTTCTGCCTCTAAATGCCGCGTAAGCCAAAAAATTCATTTACACAGGAAACACAGGAAAAATGGCTAAAGGGCAGACTTCAATATTAATTCACCCGCAACTATACTGTATCGGGTCCGCAGCTTAAATTGCAATCGGCAATTCGTGAGGTCCTTTATATATCAGCACCCATGACTCCGCCGATGGTCGACGGCCGATCCTCCACTGCTCCGATGGACCGGATGCGATATGGTATTAAACCATAATTTATATGCCCGTCGGGTCCACATGCTTTATCGCAATCGGAAATCGCGGCTTCTGGGGGTCCTTTACACATCGAGACCATGGCATCGCCGATGGCCGATGGCCGATTCTCCTGCAGACGCGATATTATATTAAGCTATATTGCAATGGTGTAGTCGGGTCTGCATGCATATTGCTATCGCAGTTTTAACATGACAAGGCTTAAACACTGTGATACATAACTCCCGATATGACGGACGCGATATATCATAAGGGGGCGATATAATAGGACCATCGGGTTCGCAACTGTATATCGCAATCGAAGGTTTCGGGGGTGACAGCGCTTTGAAACTAGTGACACAACGGATGCGATATTACATTAAGGTGGTTTATAATGGAGCCGTGGGTCCGTGTTATTATATCGCATATATATATATATATATATATATATATATATCTATATATATATATATATATACATATATTCACATATATATATATATGTATGTATGTATATCTATATGTATATCTATATATCTATATATATATATATATATATGTATATATATACATATATATATGTATATATATACATATATATATATACATATATACATATATTATATATATATATTATATAATAAATATATAGATATACATATATACATACATACATACATATATTATATATATATATATATATATATATATATATATACATATATTCACATATATATATATATATATATGTATATCTATATGTATATCTATATATCTATATATATATATATGTATATATATACATATATATATATACATATATCTATGTATATATATATGTATATATATGTATATATATATATATATGTATATATATATATGTAATAATATGTATATATATTATATATATATATATGTATATATATATATATATATATATATATGTATATATATATATATATATGTATATATACATAATATATATATATATATATATATATATATATATAGCTAGCTCCTCTGTCTTGGCAATGTCTTTCAAAGACCTCCTTGCATATATGAATGTCTCTCTTGCTCTAATATCCTGTGATATGCTTTGATCTGCCTCCTTAGGTAACTCCTCCTTGCTTATGGCTTGGCTATCCTGATGGCCTTGCTCCTGTCTTATCATGAATCTGCTCTGCATCCCCTAGACTTCATGTCATCCTCTAATATCCAGAATATTGCCATATTGACATCAATGACAACCTAGATCAACAGATCATATTGCACCTTAAAGATGAAGCCAACGAATATTTGAATGAGAGTAAATTGAAAAATCTGGTAAAGAAATATTCTAAATTCATTAATTTCCCCATATATCTCTAGGAAAGAAAAGAATTTGTTGTATAGGTCCCAGTACATGAAGAATCTGAATCCAACGAGGAAGAGAAATCAGAATCAAATAGTAATTGTAGGTCAACTCCCAGGTCCCAACAGTTGAAGAGGTCCCAACAGATGAAGAATTAGAATCCAACGATGACTGTAGGCTAATTCTCTCATAGACATCAGCGTCGTTTGATCATATCCTTTTGCTGTTATTCATGATGCTCAATCTTTATGATAAAAGAGCCCCGAACATGACTCTTTAAGACATGATGACCTTGACCACAGAAAAACCTTACATGACCTCAAAAAATTTCTATAGTAACAGACGACGAATCTCTACATTGTCAACAAGACGAAACTCACAATAAGACACCTATTAACATAATAAAATATTTGATCTTGTTGCATTCTATACATTTTATACAAATATATAATTATTATCAATGATAATGAAAAAATAAGTCACTTACCTTTGCAAATTGGATATATAAAATTAATTGTCAATTTATCCAAGCTCGAAAGAAAATCTTTAGGAATGCTATCACTATCTCATAATTACATTAAATGTTTTATTATTATGAAGGAATGTTTTATTACTTTGAAGGCATATTCATTTCAGAATCTACAATCTCGCGAAGATACAAAAAATTAATTAATTAATTTAAATTAATATAGTTACATTGAATGATTTAATATGTTTATAGGTATATCTATTTTGAATTAAGTCTTTTAAAATTTTAATTTAATTATCCATATTTATTAAGTAGATGAGGAGGATTTAATATTCAGTTATTATTATCTAAGGGAATAAAATTACATTTAATGTTTTATTGATGATAATGATGATGATTAGCGTCCACTAAGACCAATGTGGTCTATCAGAGCTCAAGAAAGTAACCAATTAATTGAGACTCTGTAATATTTTATTTCTATTATCAAAGAAATGGGAGATGAATGTTCCTAGGTCACTACAGTTTCATTGACTTAGCAAGTAAAGGAGAGGAGGTTGGTGGTGTGGCAAATGTTTTGGAGATGTGATCGGATGTGAGTAAGGGCCAGGCAATCTAAGAGAAAGTGATTTTGATCTTCAACCCTTTTAGTACAACAAAGGTGATATATTATTTCATCCTAAGGTGTTTTGGGGATAAACCAACCCCTAGTTTAACTTCGGAGCTCATGAGAATTAGTTCTGATCTTCAGAATGTTCATTTTCTTCTTAGCACTGGTTAAGACAGAAAGATAATTATGCTTAGCAAGAGTGGGGTTGATCATCTCCTTATAATACCTGAGCTTCCTTTTCCCCTCTAGCTCGTTGTCATCTCACAACTTATCCTTAAATTTAGAAGTAATAATATTTTTAATATTATCTTTATTCTCCAAGATGATCTCCTTGTTTATAGCACAATGTTTGAACAAAGACTAAGCATCCGTTACCACTCTTTTGGCTTCCATGCTGTACAACTTCTTCTTATACATCGTATACCTATACCTGAACATGACCATGCTTCCAATGGGGAAAATGCTAGCTTCAATAAAAATGATAGAATAAGGGGTATTTCCTTTAATCTTGAGGTTGTAAGTTATAAATTGTTTTTGAATCAACTTAATCTTCCTCCACGAATCTCTAGATGTATTTATTTTGATACATGACTTACAAAGTTCTAATTTAATTATCAGTGCTTATTAAGTAGATCATAGAGATTTAACATCCACAAAATATTTTTAATCATAATCGTGATAGAGATTTATGTCATTTTCAATTTAATTAAGAATATATCACGTGGAAAAGTGTTATTAAACTCTTATGTCTTACTATTGTTTAATTATAATTTTTTTTCTTTCACGCACATATTTCTTATTGATTCTTTTTATAACCCATAATAATAACAATTTAAAATAAAAATATAATGTAATTAATTTTTGTCATTTTTTAATTTTCATAATGGAAAATATATGATAAGTATTTTGATGCGTATTATGGATTAATGTTTATCAATATTTCTAACTATTTAATTTATATAATTACTTTGTTAATTAATTTTAATTATAATTGATTTTAAAAATAATATAAATGATTTTAAAAATATATATATTATGAGTAAAAATACTACACATTTCGAATTTTCTTTTTCCAAAACAAAAATTTCTATTAAAAGAATTTATATATATATGAATTGATTTAACGTCGATTATCATTAAAATTAAACTTCATATACATTGTTGAATAGTACGATGAGGAACACCATTTTCGAGTTGTTCCTTTTTAATGCGATATTTATGGAATTAACAAAATAGATAACCCTCGAGTCAGAACTAGTTCAGTCGCCATGGTTAATGTTGTCATGTCTGTGAGCTTCTTTATGCACCACACGTCTTCAAGCAGGAAAAGCAAGTCCACTAGGGTTACATCGACCCAATCTTTTCATTAAAGAAAGGTGAACCAAGTGCCCAGGATGGATGATTTTCAAAGATATTATTGATGTTATAGAAGAAATCTCTAGTTGCAGATAGGTTCTATATATCTATTTCAAGGTGTGTTTTTATAAATTGATTTTTTTAGTTACTTATTTATTGAAGTATTTGAGATAAAATTATATAAATTAATGTTTAATAAATATTTTAATATTTATTTTATGATATATATTATAATAATAAAGGAAAAGAATATATATAAGAATGTAATAAAATTTTAATTATAATTTTTTTAACTATTAGTACTATATGTATATACATATAATTCATTTTAGAATCAAAATATTTATATATAATTTTTATTTTATTTTATTTATATAATATTTTTTTAACGAAATTGAGAAGAAAAAGCATAACAAATTTTAAAATAAATCTTAATCTATTATTTAAACATATTTGATAGTCTTGCCTAGTTAGACAAGTTATTCTTCTATCCAATATGAGATTGACTTGGAGCTAAATTCAAGTTAACTTAAAAAAAAAAAAAATACAAAAACATATTCTTATATTAAAAGCTTGATATAATATAGTTTTACATATAATTTTATTCTTTTTTGCAATTACAGCAAATTAGAAAATAGACAATCCAACCCTCTATCAAATTTATACATAAACTTCCAACCAAATATAAATCACAATCAGTAAATTAAAATTCCAACAATCCAACAAAATCTCCTCCACCTATGTAATCTCCTTATTATTTCCTGCACATCTAAGCCAATCAAAAACTACCAACAGTCCATCAAGTCATCCAGCATGGCTAGGTATAAGTAATGGAATAAGCTCTTCAATGCATTGTTTTCATTGGTCATCGACCATGCTGCCTATTGTTTGATTCCTGGTCCCAATGCTCTCTACTTCGCATCAATCCCAATGTTGGTGACAGGTGAAGGGAATCCTACATCCATAAATTTCATGGATCTCTAAGAGGCATCTCCATTGAAAGAAGGAAACTCTTCTACCTGTTAGAGTTCCAATAAAGAAGCCTTGTAACTTGTAAGCTTACATAACATCCTTATCTATTGCATTGTAAGTATTATGTTCTAGCTATTGCTAGAAGCTTCCATTGCTCTTATAAATTAGGTTGATGTATAAAATTTTATTCAAACAATGAAGTATTTTCTTTATTCTTCAATTTTCTTGGTTTATTTAGTAGAAGGTTTTTAGATCTTGTACTATGATTCGTGGGTGTTTTTCCCTCTTGCATGGTACAAACCTTGACTGCAAGCTCCTTCTCATTTTTTTAGAGGTTTATTGTAAGTTGATCGAATCAGTTATGATCTGGTAGGGAGCGACAATATGGATATTGGAGATATGGATTTGACACTCGAATATCTGACTTATTAGTCTATATCTAAGTTTGATTTGTACTACCTAGACTAAAGGCCATTCTTAAAGATATTATTGGATTTTTTTGGGGTTCACTGGTTGGTAGAGTTAACACAAAAGTGGGATCCAACATGCAAAGCCGCAAGTCCTTCTAGGTATAGTTACAAACTAGCTAATTGTAGGAAACTACTTGTGGGATGCAATAGCTATGCCAAATTGAATTTTTTGTCTCATGTGCAAGATCTAGGACTTGTCACCTAAGGCAACTTAGACATCGATTCAAAGAGCATTAGGCTAGACATTGAGAAGGAGGTTGGTTGTTTGGTTGCATTGAACGGTAACATAATATTTAGAGGCTTGGTGGTTTCTTAGAAATGGGAGCCAAGTCACTCTACCTTATATTTGTAGTGGCATATCAAATATATATCAAGAATAACAATGATATTTTATGTTAATGCCTCTCGTGGTTCCCGAACTTGACATGTGCAACAAGACTTTTTTTTTTTGGAGGGTTATTTTAGCAACAATCACTCGATCAATTTTAACGCTAAATCGGCTTAGTACCAGTTTCGAAGTGTTAGAATGTGAGTCCCTAGACAATCACAAAATCTGAGAACATGAGTTGTAATCCTTACCTTGATGAGGTTTCATCATGATCCACAAATGCATTGTGAGTGAGATATAGAAGATCTAGAAGGTCATGTTGAAGTATTATATATTCACCTATTGATATCAATACAGGACAATACAATGGCTTAAGCATTTTCCGCCACCTTCCTTGTCTTGTCACGCTCTCACCAATTCCTAGCACGGTATTAGAGAAATGGTGAGGTTGATATTATAAAGTGAGGTTGTTGAATTTGTACCCACATGTAGTCAGTTTTACAAGTGTAACAACCCTAGGTTAAAAGTTCATGTAATAAAGCTAATAAAGGCAAAGTAAGACCAAGGTCATGAGACATGTATTCCAAGCTGAATGTTGGGAAAAACGTCTTAGTGCATATTCATTTTGGTATATTATGGCTAGGGGAAATTGACAAAGGAGTTTGCAAAGGCAATGAGTCATTAATTGGAATTTTATTTATGAAAATAAAGGAAAATAGGAGAAAAGGGAGATGAAAGGTCACAAATTTGCATGAGAAGTAAATTGAAGGAAAAATAGAGGAAAATGAAGAAAATAGAGGCCTCAAAGATAAAAAAGCATCTGAGGATCAGTTCACAACTTTTGCTAGTTCAAATGTTGTTAGTTTTAGCTTGGAGCTCTCTCTATTCTCTCATACTATTGCACACTTAGAGAATTATTGGAGCACTATAGCATTGGAAAAAAGAAAGCAAGGAACATGAAAAGAAAAGTTGGATCAAGCAGCTTCAACATGAATACTTGCAGATAATAGGTTGCATGTGTGATTTCCTAGCTAGTTTATCAATGCATGGTACATTCATGTGTATATTTGGTTCTCTTGTTTTCATTAACATGTGTTTTTCCAGGTGTGACATTGGTTTCAACGTTGTCTTACCATTTCTGGATAACCATGGTATGAAGGGGTTCTTTATTTGGTTGAGATTTGGATTAGAAGATGGGTTTGGAGCTGGGTGAGGGGGTCTTAAGAAAACTCCCATAGGACCTATGAATCCCTTGACCGATTTTGGTGGGATTGTAGTAAAGCCTGCAGGTGGAGATAAGAAAATTTCTCAAGGTATTGGTGAAGAAATTATAAGGCATTCAAGCTTTTTTTGGGCCTATTAATCTCTTGACAAGTTTTGGTGGGATCGTGGTAAATATTGAGGATAGAGATAGGAATATTCCTCAGGGTATTGGTGAAGAAATTCTAAGGTATCCAAGCTTGTTTTGGACCTTGTAATCCCTTGCCCAGTTTTGGTAGGATTGTGGTAAATCCTAAGGGTGGAGGTGGTTTAATCTTTGAGAAGCCCTGGTTGTCTATGTATTGGCTTGCTTATGTTATATCTTGACTAGTTTTGGAAGGATCGTGAGAGAATGAGAGTGGAGGTGGTTTAATCTCCAGGAAGCCCTAGTTGTTTTGTCTTGAGTCCCACATTCATGCTTTGAATATGGAACGGGGGTGATTGGCTGAAAGAAATATTTGGTTCAGCTCAATCTATGGTCGGGTTGTATGTGGAAGTCCCTGACTTGGTTGGCTTTTGCATATGTTAATAAGAGCTCTTTTCCTCTTGTATTTCATGAGTACTTATACTTGTTATTATGTGGTTTTGATGGTTGATTTATCATGGCTATTATTCTGATTATAAGTTGGTTATAAGCATGGTTACATAATAAGTTCTAGTTATGGATCTTGACATGGTTTGACAAGTTGATGGATGGTTATTGAATGCATGAGCTAACAAAGGTTATTTAAGATATTATGAGAGGAAATTAGAACTTCTTGATGATTCTCAGATAGGTATCAAACCCCTATGTTCATATTTGCATTCATGACTTATAGATTACATGTTCTCAATATGTTTGACGAAATGAATGTCATGGTTAGGCCTACTTAGGTCAAGTTTTGATCATAGTTTTATATGAATGGATTTGTCTTGATGTTATTTATCATTTTGGAAAGTCTTATTGATTTTTGGGCAATGGTCTGGAGGTTGACTTGGAATTTATGGTTAGACTCTAGGACCACACCCTCTGAACTGGACATTTTAGGTCACAACCTCTACCTAGTAGGCTTATGCATGAAGTTGGAGACCCTTAGCTACATGGAGGCCTTGTCATGCATGCGGTTAGGAGCCTAGGTCACTAAAACATCATTTCAACTCAAGGTTTGGGAATTAAGAGTGGTTTTTCAGCTCCTAAGTGTCCTGTAGCTCCTAAGGAAGGTCAGCAAGGTTCCCATTTTTCGATTCCACTTCCTTAAATTTACATAGGAGGTTGAATCATGGCATAGGAGCCCTCAGGTCATGTTTACCCTGACAGGCAAGTGAAAGTGGGTATATGTGGGAGGAGGCGTTACATAGTGGTATCAAAGCATGGTTTAATACTTGGAATGAATGGGTAGAATGTGTTTGTTGTGCATGGATGTTAGTTCTTTATATGGTTGTTATGCATGAATTTTCATGGTTAGGTTTGTCCTGCATGAATTCAATGTGTGCAGTTGGTGTTATCATGCATGATGTCGATATATTGATATGATTATATATATACATGTATTGTGCTAATATGAACTAATTTTGCAGACAAGATAGCCTCCCCTGAACTTCACTGAGGTATATTGATTATGTTTATTATTGGTTAGCTGACTTGGTATTTTTGTAGGTCGAAGAAAATTAGAGATGACTAGCATAATGGTGGATTATAGTTCATGAGAATCTCCTTACAGATTAGATGAGAAACCAAGAGATGGGTACTCTCCTGACATAACAGACACTTTGAGAAGTTTAAAGGCAAAATCAAAAGCTGCAAAGTAGATAATGATAGGATCATTCAGTAACAGTAAAGACTTGCGAGGGCACAAGAGAAACAAGCAAAGGTTAATGTATTTATTCTTCACAGTTTGCTAGACTTGCAAAGATAGGGAAAACCAACAATTAGTTATGGACAAGAGGACATAACTAATGGGGCATATGGTAGCATGTCTCATGGTAGGGATAGGTCAGACAAGGATGACACGATATAAATGAAAATTTATTAGGTACACCTGATAAGAGAGGAGGTGGATATGGGTTCTACTCTAGTTCTGGTTCTAACAGGTATCATGGTCATCATTGCTATCATCCTTATAAGAGGACTGACGGGGGATATTTTTTGGATGAGTTCAAGAAAGCCAAGCCACCTACATTTGATGGAGAGCTGAAGAAAGGAAGATGTAGAGGCATGGTTGCTTAGGATGAAGAATTCCTTGATTTACATGATTACATAGAGAACATGAAGGAAATGATAGCTATTTTCAACCGCAAAGGGAAAACAAACATCTAGTGGGAAGATGTGAAGTGTTTCAGAGACATCAGGATAGATGAGTTGATTTGGCATGAGGTTAAGAGACTCTTTAGGAAGAATTATTTATCAAAGAGGTAGTACGAAATTAAGGCCAACGAGTTTTATGATTTGAAGATGGGATCGATGACAGATGATGAGTACACGACTAAGTTCTTCGAGTTGTTGAGGTATGTGTCACTATCTTGTGGACTACAATTAGCATTTAATGATCAGATTGAGTATGATGAGCCTCAGTCAATGGAAGAAGCCATTGGAAAGTTGAATAATTTTTATGAGCAATCAAAGCATAAGGCTGAGTCTAAGTAAGGTTGGAAAGCGAATGACAAGAATAAAGGTAAATGGCTAAGAAGCAAACAAGACCTCAGGATGCAAGTGAGAAAGAGAATGTTGTTGCTTACAATAATTTTAATGCAGTTGAGAAGGGACATGGACCTCAACCTGGAGAGAACAAAAATAAAGGTGATGGTAGGAGACAATTGTAGTGTTGGATATGTGGCAAGGATCATCTCAAGAATGATTGTTCATCATATCAGGGTTGTAGGCCTCAGATATATAGTGCTCAAGAGGTGCAAACAATTGGGGATGTTGGATAGAGTATTCAGACCTCAGATCTATGCAACATTTGATAACAAGTAGGTGGATCACCAAAAATCCATTATTGAGATGGAAGGTAAGCTTCATGATCAAGTTGTTTCTATTTTTATTGACCCTAGTTCTAATTATAGTTACATCAACCCTGACCTAGTGGATAAGTGTGGTTTGAGAAAAGAAGTGCATGCAAAGTCTTGGTTGGTGGAGTTGGCTAAAGGTACTAAGAAAAAAGGTTCATGATTGGGTAAGGGCTTGTGCATTTGAGTTTAATGGTATGCCGACGTCAACACATCTGAATGTGCTTCCATTGGGATCATACAATATGATTCTAGGTATGGAGTGGTTGTATTTTCATAGGACTAAGGTGGATTGTTACGAAAATGCTATTGAGTGCTTGGATGATGATGGAGAGAAGAAAATTTTGCAGGGTAAAAGAGTCCTACATCAGTGATAATGGTTACATCTATGCAAGCAAAGAAAAATTGTAGGAAAGGGTGTGTATTGTTCACAATGCATATTTCCAGTGATAAAGGTAAGGATTGTTGAATTGAGGCTTCTGTGATCCATATCGTTTATGAGAGATTTTTCGGTGTAAATCACATGATATTTCATTTGTCGACGCATTTCAAACCAACCAGTGTGGTTCATCATCAGGACAAGTTGAAGAATCAGATCTAGATTGCATGTTAAATAGTCAGAGTAGGACATCCAACGACTGTAATTTTTGACCAGGCAATGGCTATATTGACTAACTAATGGCTATATTAGACTTGGAAATGGATAGTTGGACCGGACCTATGGAAAAAGGGGGCAAAACTATATTGTAAGTTAAGTTAAAGTTATGGATTTCAATAATTATTAAATTAATAGTTAGTTATAATAATATTAAATTAAAAATAAATGGGAACTATGAATATACATAAAAGGTATTAAATATTCTATATTTATTTTAATTTTTATTATAAATATAAATATAAATATTAAAATAATTTAATTTAAGTATTATATGGTATGAATAAATCTTTAATAATCTAAATTTTAAATATATTTAATTGTTAAAATGTTTAATTATTTTAATAATAAACCAATAAAAACATATTCTCATAGAACGATTTCAATATTAAAGAAATTATTTTCCTTATATTAATTAAGTTGAATTATTAGTATATAGCATAAACTAAATGCTATTAAAATATTTATATAAACAACCCATCAAAAAACAAAGGCAAAAGAGAGAGGGGATAACAAGGAAAACTAACTTATAAGAAAAATAGAACAAGCTATAAAAAGAGGGAGGGGAGGAAGTGAAGAATGACTAGGAAGTGAGGGCTGGGACCTAGCAACTACTGATCTTCTAGCCGTCTTCTCGATGGAGATTGCTCGACCTTTTTTCAATCTCGAGGGCTTCCCTAAATTTATAGTGATGGAACTGCGAAACTCTAGCAATAACACTGGCCTCTTCGATACAAACATGATGTTTGGTTTTCTCCGCATGCTCTGATAAAGCAGAAGACTTGGTTCTCCTATGTTTAAGGTCTGCTACGTGCTCACTAATCCTCTGATTAATGTAGCGTCCAGTCTCACCAATATAGGGGGTTCCACACAAACAAGGAATAATATAAACCCCCTTCATGTCCTTAGGGTCAATAGGATCCTTCATTGATATGAGGGACTTACCAATAGTGTTAAGGGGTCTAAAGGTCAAGGGGACATTATGTTTCTTAAGAATCCTTGCAATCTTATCAGTGGTCCCTTGCACAAACGGAAGGTGGACACCTGGGAACCGCTCTTTCGATTCTCAGGTGAACAGTCCAATCTCTGCCCTATGGGTGATCTTTCTTCCTTCGAGCCCAGCATAACGGTTTGTTCCTCTCTGGACTCCACTGCACCAATGCATGAAAATAGACTTAATACAAGTTAGCTAGTTCAGGTCGATGGATTGCAGGACAAAGCCGCTCCAGTTTGTGGCTCAGTTTCATTACGCGGAGGTGTTTTACCAGAATCCATTGTGTGTTTTCGTGGTCCAACCCCATGTTCTTCCTTCTGCGTGTCTGTTCTGGACAGTGCATCTAACCAAACGTGTGAACGGATCTCAATTTCAGCGTCGCAAGACTGTAGCTCTGATTCTCCCTTCAACATTTCTGGTCTGGACGATGTATCTAACCAAATGTTTGACCAGATCTCAATCTCTCCATTGTGGGAATGCGGCTTGGTCACAGGTATGACTAACCCAATCCACGTCAACAGTGAAAGCACTAACCTCCCCCAGCATTGTGTCCTTAATAATATTGATTTAAGGTGGGTATGTAATAATAATAATAATAATAATAATAATGGTGGTATTAATAGTAATAATACTAGTTACATTAATAATATTACTACTAATAATAATAATGATAATAGTAGTAATGAGGTTAATAATAATAATAATAATAGTAGTAGTATCGATAATAATAATATTAATAATTATGATGTTGCATTATTTAATAATAATACAAAAAATTATAGTTCTAGGAATAATAACATAAGAAGTAGTAGTAATAATGTGGTTAACATGCAGTTAAACAACTTTGATATAAACAATAATTTTATGTTTAAGAAGAACCATAATATCAATAATAATATTAATTTTCCCCCGCCTTCTCATATTAGTAATAAGGTTATCAATTTATCTAGTTTCTCCTTTCCCCCATTGGTTTTTACGCTTTTGGGTAAAGGTTTAAATTTTGCCTTGGCCCCTAAGAAAATTCCGGTTGATGACATTATTTGTGACATAGAGTGTGGGATTAGAGGTTTACCTGATAGTATTAAGAAAACTATTAGGCAGGATTGTGTCATTGTCCTGAGGAAGGAAAAGCCCCCGAAGAGCAACCTTAGTAAGGAAGAATTTGTAGCCCTCAGATCCTTAAACCAGAACAAAGATATTGTTGTTCTGAAAGCTGACAAAGGGGGGGGGGGGTTGTTGTCATTCTTAACAAAATAGATTACCGCAATAAGATGTTGGATCATCTTCATAACAGTGGAAACTATAAGAAGCTTCCCAAAAACCCGTTAAAGAAGATTTCTGGGAATGTGGCTCTTGCCATTAAATCTAGTAGCTCAGTGAGTTCCCTTCACCATAAACTCATTGAGAGCAATCCCATCACTCCTAGAATCTATGGACTCCCTAAGATTCACAAGGAAGGATCTCCCCTAAGGCCCATTCTCAACACCATTGGAGGTCCTACCTACCTTCTTGCTAAGTTCCTTTCCTTAAAGCTTAAGCCTATAGTTGGCCGTACAGAGTCCTTCATCAAAGACTCTGCTTCCTTTATTGAGGAGCTCAAGGACATTAAAATTGACCCTGGGGACATTCTTATTAGTTTTGATGTAGTCTCCCTGTACACTTGCATCCCTATAAATGAGGCCATGGAGGTGATCAACTGCCTAACGGATCCTGATACCGCTCGATTAGTTGATATCCGCCTCACTTCCACCTTTTTCAGTTTCGAAGGGGAGTTCTTTGAGAAAACTTGTGGGGTTTCCATGGGATCACCCCTATCCCCTGTCATTGCGAATATTTTTATGGAAGATTTTGAATCCAAAGCTCTAAACTCGGCCCGCCTCTTATCTAAGCTTTGGAAAAGTTATGTAGATCACAATAATGTCATCTGGTCTCATGGCCAAGAGGAGTTAGGTCTCTTCTTTGATTTTCTCAACATTCAATCCTCAGCCATTAAGTTCACCATGGAATAGGAAGTCGATGGTTGCCTCCCTTTCCTTAATATTCTTATTTCTAAGAATAATCATGGTTCTCTATCCCACCAAGTGTTTCGAAAGAAAACACATGTGGAGCAGTATATTCATGCCAGTTCCCACCATTTCTCGACTTAGAAGTTGGGGGTTCTCAACACCCTTGCTACTCGTGCCCTAAGGATCTATGATGAAAAAAGCTTTGAGAAAGAGAAATACCATCTCCTTAATGCCTTTATTGAAAATGGTTATAGTAGATACCTGGGTCAGAAAGCCTTCCTCAAAGCTGCCAAAAATATGTTAAATAAAAGAGAACCGAAAGAGCGGGTCCCAGGTGTCCACCTTCCGTTTGTGCAAGGGACCACTGATAAAATTGCAAGGATTCTTAAGAAACATAATGTCCCCTCGACATTTAGACCCCTTAACACCATTCGTAAGTCCCTCAGATCAGTGAAGGATCCTATCGACCCTAAGGACATGAAGGGGGTTTATATTATTCCTTGTTCCTGTGGAACCCCCTATATTGGTGAGATTGGATGCTCCATTAATCAGAGGATTAGTGAGCACGCATCGGACCTTAAACATTGGAGAACCAAGTCTTCCACTTTAGTAGAGCATGTGGAGAAAACCAAACATCATGTTTGTATCGAGTAGGCTAGTGTTATTGCTAGAGTTTCGTAGTTCCATCACCGTAAATTTAGGGAAGCCCTTGAGGTTGAAAAAAGGCCGAGGAATCTTAATCAAAAAGACGGTTGGAAGATCAGTGGTTGCTAGGTCCCAGCCCTCACTTCCTAATCATTCTTCACTTCCTCCCCTCCCTCTTTTTATAGCTTGTTCTATTTTTCTTATAAGTTAGTTTCCCCTTGTTATCCCCTCTCTCTTTTGCCTTTGTTTTTTGATGGGTTGTTTATATAAATATTTTAATAGCATTTAGTTTATGCTATATACTAATAATTCAACTTAATTAATATAAGGAAAATGATTTCTTTAATATTGAAATCGCTCTATGAGAATATGTTTTTATTGGTTTATTATTAAAATAATTAAACATTTTAACAATTAAATAAACAATTTAACAATTAAATATATTTAAAATTTAGATTATTAAAGATTTTTTCGTACTATATAATACTTAAATTAATTTATTTTAATATTTATATTTATATTTATAATTAAAAATTAAAATAAATATAGAATATTTAATACCTTTTATGTATATTCATAGTTCCCATTTATTTTTAATTTAATATTATTATAACTAACTATTAATTTAATAATTATTGAAATCCATAACTTTAACTTAATTTAGAATATAGTTTTGCCCCCTTTTTCCCTAGGTCCGGTCCAACTAGCCATTTCCTAGTCTAATATAGCCATTAGTTAGTCAATATAGTCGTTGCCTGGTAAAAAATTATAGCCGTTGGATGTCCTGCTCTGACTATTTAACATGCAATCTAGATCTGATTCTTCAACTTGTCCTGACGATGAACCAAAGTGGTTGGTTCGAAACGCGTTGACAAATGAAATATCATGTGATTTACGCCAAACAATCTCTCATAAAAGGTAAGGATGTCGAGGATACAAAACTCTTGAAGAGGTACCCAGTTTTGCAATATTTTCACGATTTGTTCCCAGCAGATATTTCAGAGTTATCATGTCTCACAAAAGTGGACTTTTCTATTAAGTTGTTACCAGGGGAAACACCAGCATCAAAGTCACCTTATAGGATGCCCACTCCAAAGCTAGTGGAATTGAAGTTGTAGTTAAAGGAAATGCTTGGCAACGGATACATTAGGCCATGGGTGTCGCCTTGGGGTGCACCAGTATTGTTTGTGAAGAAGAAGGATGTTTCTCTCAGGTTGTGCATTGACTATAGACAGTTGAAAAAGGTTAGGATCAAGAACTAGTATCCATTGTTGAGGATTGATGAATTGTTTAATCAGTTGAAGGGAGCAATGGTGTTCTCGAATATTGGTTTGAGATCAGTATATTAGTAGGTACACATCAAAGAAGAGGACATCTACAAGACTGCTTCCCGAACCAGGTTTGGGCATTATGAGTTTGTTGTGGTTCCTTTTGGTTGACTAATGCTCCAACTACTTTCATGTGTTTGATGAATAGTGTGTTGCATCCTTATCTGGATACATTTGTGATTGTATTCATTGATGATATATTGATATATTCTGAGAACGAGGAAGAGCATGTCAAACAATTAGCAACAATATTGAGATTACTAAGAGAGAATCAATTGTATTACAAGCTTAGTAAGTATAGTTTCTTTTAGATATAGGTACATTACTTGGGACATGTTTTTTCCAAGGAAGGCATAATAATGGATTTGGAAAAGATCAGAGTTATCATGGAATGGGAATCTCTTGGGAATGTGGATTAGGCTAGATTATTCATAGGGTTAGCGGGTTATTACATGAGGTTCATCAAGAATTTCTCATAGATTTCCTATCCTATTACATCATTGGAGAGGAAAGGAAAGAAATCTGAATGGACAGAGGAATGTGCAACGAGTTTTGAGTAGTTGAAGTAGTTTCTTACAAATGCTCCAGTTCTAAAGATTGCAGATCTAGATAAAGAGTTTGTGGTGTGTATAGATGCTTGCAAGAGAGGACTTGGTGGAGTCCACATGCAGGAGGGACAAGTGGTATGTTATGAGTCAAGGAAACTAAATGAGCACAAGCTGAATTATGTGGCACATGATCTTGAGTTGGCAGTGATCATTCACGCATTGAAGATGTGAAGGCACTATCTTCTTGGAAGGAGGTTTTTGTTGATGAGTGATCATAGTGGCTGATGTATTTGTTTGACTAACCTAATATGAATGCTAGGCAAGCTAGATGGTTGGACACACTCAGTGAGTTTGAATTCGAGATCAAGTATAATAATGGAAAAGAGAAAAGGGTTGTAGATACTCTTAGTGGGAGAGTGCAAGTAAATAAGATAACAACTATGAGCTCATATGGAACAAATTTACAGGATCAGATCTTACAGGTAGGACAACAGGATGACAGGTATAGGGAGCTTAGGCATAGGTTACAACAATAACCTGTACAGGTGATCAGGATGTGGATTATCATCTCACGGTAGATGGTTTGATGATATTTAGAGACTGGATACATGTGCCCAACAATAGTGAGCTCAAGAACCTTATCTTAAGGGAATTTCATGTTAAGTCATATTCAAGTCATCCAGTATATCTTAAGACATTGACAGCAGTTAAGAAGTTATACTATTGGCAAAATCTAAAGAAAGAGGTAGTTGATTTTTTCACCCGGTGTCTAGATTGTCAACAGGTAAAAGAAGAGTGCAAGAATCTAGGTGGTATATTGCAACTGATTTTGATTCTAGGGTGGAAATGGGAATTAATTTCTATGGATTTCATCACAGTTTTTGCTGAGAACATCTAGAAAACATGATTCCATCATGGTCGTGGTTGATAGTTTGACTAAGGTAGCTCACTTCATAGTGGTTAAGTCTACTTATTCAACTAGTGAGGTAGCTCAGGTCTTTATCAGGGATATTGTGAGATTACATGTTATTCCTAGAAAGATTGTGTTAGATAGAGATGCCAAGTTCACTTCGAGGTTTTGGAGAGATTTATTTACAAGTTTGGGTATATTGTTGGCCTTTAGCACAAGTTATCATCCACAGATATATGGATAGACAAAGGGTCAACAGGATTCTGGAGGATACGCTGAGGATGTATGTTATGCACCAGCAGAGGAGGTGGAATGAGTATCTCCCACTTGTTGAATTTGCTTATAATAAAGGGTATCAGGAGTCATTGAGGATGAGTTTGTTTGGGGCTCTTTATGGGTGGAGTTTTAATAACAATGTAAACTTTGAAATAGGAACTGATATTGTTACCCGTTTAGTAGAGATAGCAAAAAAATGACCCAATTTTGAAAAGGGGCGATGGAAAACACACATATTTGTTTTAGAGCATAGTTTTTGGAACTTTATTTTTTTTTATGTACATTGCATTTTAGAATGTTAGTGATTTGCATGTTGATTTAAGAAAGTGGTGATTTTGCATCAGGCCCTTTTTTTAACAGACCTATTTTTTGACTTTAAATTTTCTAATGTATGAAATGTAAATAATTATTTTCTAAATTTAACAATTATAAAAGTGGTCTTCTTCTTCATATATATATATATATATATATATTTTGGAGTGAGGTTTTTATTGTTTTGCATATTTAAAGAAGAAGGTTGATATTTTGAAGTTTCGATATTCTACATATTTATACATCGTTAATTAATTTTTCAATGCACATGAAATAATTGTCTCTAAAAAACAATAATTTTTAACAATTGACATAAAAATAACCATTTTCAACATAAATATAACTAAAAAATTACGCATTTTGATAATTTTTTGTAATTTTTTTTGGCTAGCAATGACATGTCAAAATCACAATTTTTATAGGAAAATTTTAATTAAAAATGGTTAAATAATAGTTTTTTTAATGAATTTCATGTCAAAAAATAATAATAATCACTAGTTTTTAAAAAAAATAATGATTAACATAAAAATTAATGCGAAAATCACATAATACAAATATTGAACAAATAACAACATCAATTGAATGTTTATTCTTCTCATAAAATGTCGAAGTCAAAAACATTACAAGTATAACTAATTAATAGTTACAAAAAATGAGTTTGATTTCCAAGAATAACTTAAATTTAATCAACAATATCATGTAATCCAAACTCTTCATCCTCTAGAGTTTCATCATTGTCTTCTTCCACATTATTTTTTGCTTCATTTTGCTCATTTTCCTCTTCTAATGGATCTTTGATGTCTGCGAATCTCCCAATGTATGCCTTTCCAATCATTCCATGTAATGGTGGTTGGGGTTCTGTTGAAGCCCTGAAAATCGTGTCTACAACAAGGGGGATAACCACCTGTTCTGGACCTTGAAAGTAGCTCCTTTTCCGTTTGGGATAGTGGCTCCGACTGGAGATAATGGGACCAGTTTCCCAATTTGTTTGTGATGATGATAAGGGATGATGTTTTCCTTCCTAAAAGTTTCTAAATAAAATGATTTTAATCTAAATCTAATCTAACACATGCAATTTTATTCTAATGAACTATCCCAGTATTAACTCTTCACTTATGTGATCTAAAATAGTTTCCAACAGCAATCGATAATAAAGATTATTCAATTGCTACTAGAAAAAAATCCATTAAAAGTAAATTGTTTCGAAAAGAAATTAGCCGAAACAATTATGATAAGCATATCACATAATAAGTTATTCATATACTTAGCATAAAAAGAATAGTTACCACCGTACAAAAGTGCCAAATGATAACTGAACATTCAGGCTTTCATATATAAACAACTGAAAATAACATATCACTTGACGCATAAGCAGAAATCATTAAGAGATAAAAGTACCATTGATAATAAGTCCTACTCATGAGCTTCAACAATATAGATTTATCTTCTCATAATTCAATATCTACTAAGAGTACAGAAGTGCATTTCAGTAGCAGACATTAAACACAGATATAAATAAATCTCATTCCATTCATTTATCAAAACCTCCTCAGAGGGTGCAGAAGTGCATGTTCTGAAGAACTATTTTTTGACAAATTTCTGGACCCCTCTCTAAATGCATGAGAGGGGTTTAAATACTACTAACTAAAGACTAAAAATAGTTATTACAAAAATATAGGAGGAGGTTTAAATGACCATCCTCATCTAAAGCAAAAATAAAATGAAATAAAACTGAAACTGTATCTAAAAATCAACTATGCATCTGTTCTCTTAAGTCGCAAGCATCCAACATCGGCTTCAGGAGTGTCGGTTGGCCAACCTCCGATTTTAATTGTCCTGCGAAAATGGAATCAGCAAGCACTGGCGCTATCTTCTCGGCGGAATTTGTAAGGCACTTTAGAGTCATACACTGACTGTGTGGTTTCACCAAATATTGCCAGTAAGTGTCCCAATTTAACTTAGTTAACTTTTTGATTGACTCTGCCTTTTCTTCAGCTTTCTGTCTCCAACTTGTTTGTAGTTGCTGTGTTTTTGGGAGAAATCCTGGAGCGATTTCCGATATCAGGTTGGCTCTGTGCAGATTTTTGTTGACACAATCAATGATATTGCTTGCAGCTGTTGCTGCTTCTTCCGCTGCCTGTTCTGCTTTTTTTTATCTGTGCATCCCAATTATTATACAACATTTCTTTGTGTGATTCATTGATCTTGGGAAATCCTGCTTTCTTGCCTTCCTCTGATTCCTGCCAATTCAAATAGTCAGAAACTTTCTTATCAATTAAATCGTAATCAAGTCGCAAATCTACGACTTGACTTGTGATTTTGTCACTTATCTCACAGTGAGAGTTCCATTGCAATATTCTTTGGCAAAGTGTTTCCTGCTGTTGCAAGAGTTGATCGTTTAAGGCAAGGGCTTCTGTGACAAATTCTGCGACTTTGGGGTCATATTTGTGCATTTCTAACGTGGCCTGTAATTGCTGTTATTTTTCGGCCAGACTGATTTGATAACCCAGCTACATTTGCTGGAAATCCTGTTGTAATTTTACTAGTTTTTCTTCTGATTCCCGGCTAACGCTACCTGTTGTAACTGTTGCTACAAAAATATGATTTTATCCTCTTTATCTTTAAGCAAAAGTTGAACTTTGGATGCTTTGTCAATAGTAGAAGAACCATAAGCTCCTGCGAATTGGGATAATCTAGTCAGGTTCTCTGTCGGATCAATGGTAGGGTCTTGCCAAAGGACATCCATCGGCTCTGCTTCAGGTGAGAGGATGTTTTCTAGTTTTCACTTCTTTCTTTGTCTCCTGACCATAGATTTGTGTTGTGGACTATAAAACACATCTAGAGGAGGGATTTCCTCTATCTTTAGCATGATTTCAGATGACGGAGCTATGGGAATGTGCTTAGTTTTTGGAGAATTGACAACTATTTCAATCACCATTTATGTGATTTTCTGTGCTGGACTCCTTGGTGTCTCCACGTTTTTCTCCCCTATGTTGATCAATTCATTAAAGTTTTCCCATTCTTTCTCTAGCTCTGTTCTTAATGGTTTTGTTGGCTGGATGAGAAGAGCAGTAATTTCCACCTGTGTTGGCAACAACCCTTGCTGCTCAGGATTCTCCTTGGATTAGGTAGTATCCCTAATTTATCCTTCACTCTTATTATGATCGCTCTCTAACCGTCTAGACCTTTCTAGCGATTCTCTTTTAGACTTAGACTTAGACTTGTCTGGCCCCGAGCTTCCACTCATACTAATGCTAGGAGTGGGTTCCATTATTGGTTCTATGAGCAATTTGTCCAAAGGGAGATTTGTCAATCTCCATTCTCTATAGAGTTTAAACTCTTGAAACTCTGCTGGGCCAAAATTGATTTGGGCCAAGTGTAAAATGTCTCTGAGTATGCTTTTCTGCTGGAAAACGTCGTCGAAGAGATCATCTTCCTTAGTGAACACCTTTATTTTAACAGTCATGGTAAAATTCTTTATCACATCAAAGGGATCAAATTGTCTCCCTGGGAACTTAAACAATCATAGACTCAACATGTTGTCTACTTCCTTGAAAGCATGACCTAGATCAAACAATGCAAAAGCCCCATAGACCACAGGGAATTACAGCCAGATTGCCTTTTTCTTATCTTTAGGTTCTCTGCTCATTCCTCCAACCTCGCAGGTTTGGTAGGCTATTTCCCGGGCCATCAACTTGTCAGGAACATACAAGGGAAGTACATGAGGAGAGACAATGCTTCCAAATACTTTGATATAAGTGAAAAATGCTTCTATAAACCATCTTCCCATAGGGAGAATATCGATTTCGGCTTCAGGAGAAAATCTCAGGGCATTTGTATTATACAACATATTGTGAATGGGTAGCATAACTCCATGGAAGATTTTATAAAAATATGGGGTGAACTTAGAATCCCACAGTTCCTTATGGTAGACTTGAATGGGTAAGGGATTCTGTACCGTCCATTTCCAACCCATGAGATGAAATTTAGAAACAAAACAGATAGCATCCATGACATAGGCAGCTAGAAAGAAAGGAGGATAAATCCTATGAGAAGGAGTCCTTTTAGACTAATAATTCCAAATAGTAGAGGCTAAATTATCAAACAATATTTGGTCCCAGTCCATTATAATTGCGTTTGTGGTTACATCCAGTAGAGGTAGCCACTCGGATGAAAACTTATTGATATCGGGTTTTCTGAATAGCCTACATAACATTGCAGCAGCGAAAAAATACAGAGAAGAGAGGGAACTATTGTTGTACATACCATATTTGTCCTTTTTTAATGACTCTTCCTTCGCTGACCAAATTTTGGTGCATTCCGACAAATCTTCGTTCTCCTTGGCGAATTTCTCCACGAACTGCTTGTTATAGCTAGCCTGCAGCTCTGGTAAATGATCTTAAATTCTGTGGGGTAAATGATGCTATAACTTCCTGGCTTCGTGTCCTGAATTGCTTGTCCGTTCTATCAGTGTCGTCTATCATCCATTCGACCATATCTGTATAGGGAAGTATTTTTGGCCTTGCTACAAAACTGTGCAGGAATGAGCATGCAAGCTCTGTAAGTGATGCTTCGGATGACCCGCATGCATCTAATGTAGCTGTAACCTCCATGACTCTCAGGTTTTCTTCCTCCAGCAGAATATACATGCCTTCCCAAGAAGATATCCCTGCTTCTCTGGTACAGGTGGTGTCCATGAATAATGGAGTCATCTCTGTTTTTTCAGATACCAGAGCTTTTTCTTTTTTTCCCATCGCGTTCTGCGCACTGCTCCTGTGAGTTCACAAGTAGAGAACTAAGACACAATGAGAAAGATAACGAATGATGGTAAGTAATAAGGTGATGGGAAAGCTCAAAATTCCAAAATCACATCAAATATATCACCCTACGTGAAATAACCCTTTCCCTCAGATCTAAATCATTTCTCATAAATAACCATCAATAAACCACTAAGTTAACATTAATGCCCATAACTCGGTATCATATGACGAGAAATATTTCATCGAATTGTGAGCCATTTTGGTCTATGATAAAGTGATTTTGCGATTTTCTTCGCAATATCGCATATCGCAATATCGCTAATCCTTTTTGGTTAATAATAATTTGTTTCATTATGCGACTGCGAGATGCGATTTGTGGGATGCTTTATCGCATTTCACAATATCGAGACGTTTTATCTTAGGTGGTGCTCCGATATAAGGAATCTGTGATATGCGATGAATCTGTATGGCTTGCAATCTCGCATCAGCGCATTTTCACAATTTGGACAGTTTCTTTATATGTGATGTCCTCCGTTACCCTTTTGTGATGTGATGTTCATCATTAAGAGAATGATTTTTATTTTAGATTTTTCATAATACTTAAGATTTTGCGTTTGTGGATGTTTTTCTTAAGTTTATGATAGTGTGTTTTATTAAAAGGGAATTTTAAGTGCTAGTTTTTATTTTTTAGAAGGGTCCCCATTTATTTAGTGTTGTTACTAATACTAAATAAAAAGGGGGGTTGTTGCTGGCCACAACAATTGGCGATTCACTAGAAAGAACGAGTTATCTCTGATTATCTTTTGAATTTTCTAAAACTTCCAAAACAGAAAAGTTTTATGAAAAATCAAACTTTATTAAAAAAATATAAAGTGCATAATGTTGTTTGCCATTAACAATAGTTTGTTCCTTCCGAGCTAATTCTGATTATTTTCTTCCTAAAGCTAGTCATTGAATTTACATTAGTCACTACTTGGTTTATAAGGATAAAAACAAAGACATCTATGTAGATTAGTTTTAAGTATGCTCATTTGTTGTAGGTAGAGCCTCTGTTGCCACAGGCGTTTATAGCCTCGACAGGGTTACCTATTATCCAACAATGATCGAGTGTCCTACTTCAAGAAGTATACAATTTTCAAAGATAAATCCACATTCACACTTATTTCTTTCGTTTTCTTTTAATTCTTAAAGAACAATGTCTTGGTTTGGTGGCCAAATTTTGACAGTGCCATTCACTTGATTTATAACTTCACTGAACAAGATGGCTCGTGATGAGACCCCTTGTTTTCGATTGCAACAATATTGAGTCATTGCCCTATTTTGTTATGCAGCTTGGCAATGTTAGTTAGTTATAATCTTTATGATCATGATAAGCTGACTCTTGATGAGACCTCTTATTCTTTAAGTTTATAGTGCATAGGTGGATTACTCTTTGAAACTTGTAATTCCCTAAGTGGGGAGGAAGTCATTGGTTCCTTAAGAATAGCTCTGGACAACAATTATAGAGTTTTTGAAGACAAATTTTCTACAGAGAACCTTTGTTTTGTTATTGATGCTTTTCATGACCGATATAAAACAAATTCCCAGTAAAGGTTGCTTTTAATCAAAATTTGTAAGGTTGAAATTAGTAAAATTTTCAGGCTTGTAGCACTTGACTATATCTTTCAATAATAATGATTAATTTTCCGAATCAGTTCTATTTATACAAGAGAAAAACAAAATTTACAAGAGACACTAATCTTTTTCGTGAAATCCAAAAGTAACCATTTACAACCTGTTTTATTATCAAAATAAAGCTATAAATAATAATTTACAAAAATAGAGTAGGTCATTTTCTATGGAAAGTATTTTTTAAGGATCTGCCCATTAACAGGTAAAGATTCTCTTTTCCCTGCTAAATCTTACAACCTGAAAGTTGATGGACCTATTATTTCAACAATTTGGAATGGTCTAAGCCACATCCATTGGAATTTAGAATGTTTGCCTTTTTCTTCGTGAGCCTCATCCCATTTCAATACTAAATCTCCAATTTGAAAATCCTTCCTAGATACATGTTTGAATCAAAATAAGCCTTTACTAATGCTTGATGATGTGCATGGGTAATTTTGGCCCGTTCTCGTTGCTCTTCTAGCTTAAGGATCTGCAATTGTCTTAGTTGCAAAGATGAAGAACGTGTTTCTTCAATAAATTGAATTAAGGCTAAAGAAGGAATTGCTAGATGAGTTGGGAGAACTACTTCTTTCCCATAAACTAAATTAAAGGGAGAGGTGCCAATTGAATCCTTTTGAGTTATTCGATTTGCCCAAAGAGCATACATCAAAGATTTGTGCCAATTTCTATGATTCTGATCAATTTTTCGCTTAATGATTTTGATTAGGTTTTTATTTGTTGATTCAACAAACTCGTTCCCTTGTGGGTAATAATTGGAAGAATACTTATGTTTAAAACTTTTTTTAAGTGCAAATTCAGTCATAGCATTTCCAGAAAAATATGATGCATTGTCAAACATTAAAGCAAAAGGTAAGCCAAGCTTGGTAATTATGAACTGATCTATGAAATCGATGATATTTTCAGCATTAGCTGTATTGAGAGGAACTGCTTCTACCCATTTAGTAAAATATTCTATAGCTGTAAGGATGTACCTATGCTGTTTAGAAGAGTGAGGAACGATCTCACCTGTTATATCCAATCCCCATTGCTCAAATGGTTGGTCGATATTAACCGGTTGCAATGGCAATGATGGTTTCTTCTATCTTCTAGCAGCAGTTTGAAAAACTTGACATTTCCTTACATAGTTATGTGCATCTTTAAATAAAGTAGGTGAATAGCATCTTGGGCGCAAAATTTTGTGTGCTATTGCATCTTCGGCATAATGTCCACCTACTGGTCCATCATGGAGTTCCTGCAACACTTTTTCAGCTTTAGATTTCTCAAGACATCGAAGAAGAACTGAATCATAATTCATCCTAAAAAGTACATTGTTTACAAGTTGATATTGCTTAGCTTTCAATCTTAGGGCTCTTTTCTTTGTATGATTCAGATTTGAAGGAGCATATCCATTTTTTAAATAAAACATGATATCAACATATCTCGATTCAATATCATTTAGGTTTACCTCATACATTTGTACCTCTTGACTGGGAGATGGTATTTTTGATATAAGCGATGCTCCAGCCAACATTCTGCAAAAGCCTTGGCCTTTTACAATATTTTCTGGCTTGATCTCAACATCGTATTCTTGTAGGGTAGTGACCCAATTTGCTCTCTTTTCACCCACATCTTTCTGTACCAAGATATTTCTTATTGCTGGAAACGACACTATTATCTTTGTATGGGTTTTAAGAAGAAAGGGTCTAAAGTGTTTGATTGCTTTGAAAACAACATAGGCTTGTTTTTCAACGTGCAAATTTGAACTAAAGAATTGGGGGCATCTTGATTCGCTTGCGTGAGTATTGCAGCATATGCTTTTCAGAATTCGCAAATGTAACAAAATGCAAGATTGACTTCGGATGTATAAAAAATGAAAGGATTAGGGATGGATTAAGGGATTGCTTAACAATCGCTTGCTTAATTAGATTGAACGCTTCATATTCTGCCTGACCCCATTTAGTGAAGTTTTCTTGATCATTGCTTGTAATGGTGACACAATTCTTGAGAACTCTAGGACAAATCTTTTCACAAAATTAATTTGACCAAGGAAGGATTGCATTGCTTTCTTATTATGTGGTAAGGATATTTCAGAAATTTCTTTAATCCTATCTAGACCAATATGGATTCCAGACTTAGACACTATAAATCCAAGAAGTTTTCCTTCACGTAATGCAAACAAAGGAATTGTTTGGATTAAGTGAAATCCCATGCCTTTGACAACGTTGAAAGATCTGCTTTAAATCTCTGAGATGATTACTACATTTTTTAGAATATACTATTATGGCATCCAAGTAAATCACCACTGATTTGTTTACTAATTCCTTAAATGCAATATCCATGGCCCTTTGAAATGTGGTGCTAGCATTAATCAGCCCAAAAGGCATCTTTTGATATGCATATATACCCCATTTGGTTCTGAATGTGGTTTTTAGTTGATCATCCGGATGGACTAAGACTTGGTTGTAGCCGGGGAAACCATCTAAGATGGACATCAATTCTGATCTCGCAGCTGCTTGTAATATTTGTTCCATAGGAGGCAGGGGAAAATTATCCTTTTGGTAGGCTTTGTTTAGATTTCGAAAGTCAATACAAATTCGAATGTCTCTATTTTTCTTTCTAACTGGAACCAGATTAGAAACCCATCTAGAATGTCGAACGAGAAAAATAATTTTTTCTTTCAAAAATTTATTGAGCTCAGACTTAATCTGATTTTCTAGATTAGGATGGATCTTCCTTAGCTTTTGCTGGTCTGGTCTTTCATCAGCTATCATCGGGATAGTATGCTGAATGATTGAAGTGTCGTAAGTCTTAAGGTCATCGTAATTCTAGGCAAAGACACTTTTATACTATTTCAGGAGTCGAACAAAGGCTAATTTTTCTTTTGGGGCTAGACCAAGACCTAAGTTGATATTCTGCGGCTTAGTATCCATTCCTAGATTTACTAATTCATAGTTCAGAGTTGAACTCTGAAGTTTTGAATTGGTAGACCTTTTGAATCTGTCTTTTAAATCATATAGGTCTTCTAACTTGACTACAGATTTTGGTATGGCATTATTGGTGCTCTCTTGTTGTAACTGCTTGTCATGTTGGTCCTCGTCAATTATCTGATTACTGTAAGATCCTTCTGAAGTCAGGAAACTTACAATATCAGGGTCATCGTTAAAAATTCTCTAGTTGGTAACATTATCAGGGATGGAGGGCCTAAAGATCAATTCGATTGAGAATCTGTCTGGGCTATAGTCTTCTGAGGGAATGAGCTTGGAAGCTACATTAGCCAGGAGGTCAGCACTAGCATTTTGGAGTCTGGGAATGGATGAAATATTGAATGCTATAAAATGTTCAGTCAGATCTTGTACTAAAGATTGATAATGCTTTAAATGACCTGATAGACAATGTATAGTATTTCGTACCTGTTTAATAACAATCTCAGAATCTCCAAAGACTTGTAGATACTTGATGTCCAGTCTGATTTCTTTGTATAGCCCTTGCACTAAAGCTTCGTATTCTGCAGTGTTGTTTGTGCAATCGAACTCGAGTCTACAGGTTAGCATGGTTTTATTCCCTTCTGGACTAACTAATACACATCCTGCTCCTGCTCCATCATTAGACTTAGAACCGTCAAAAAATAATTTCCAAAATAAAGAGTTATTTACAGGACTATCTACAAAATTAACACATTTAGAACTGTCTGTTTGAGAAAAGTTTTCTACTTGAGATAACACATAATGTTCTAAATAAGGCAAAGTGTGAGCATTAAAATTTCTTAAGAAAGAGTCAACAGAATAGTTCCCAATTATATTGTTGCTGTACACTATAGGTTCATTTTCTCCTTCCAATTCCGTCACTATGTATTTTTGATGTCTTTCTCACTCAACCTTTATCTGATTTGGTTTACCATTGTAAGGGAGCCACATATGTGACCAGTCGGTCGCAAAGTATCCATGAAGCTTTTCAGACCAATCCCTGCTAAGAATTAAACCACAAAATTTAGGAATGTCTGCAACTAAGATATCAATGACTTGACATAACTTTGGATTCACTGAGAGCCTTATGGTCACTTGATTTAGTTCACCAATTACTTCAACTTGTGATTGGTCCAGCTGAACTATGCGTACTGCAGATTTTTGAGGTTGGACGTTTAGCTTTGCACAAATTGTTTTAGGCAAAATATTAGATGAAGCACCTGAATCTACCAAACAATTATGCAAATTTTTATTGAAAATTTCGTAAGTAAGGAGGAATGGAGGAGTATGGGATTTTGACCTACCTCCAATTAAAGCAATATCATTTGGGTCAACTTTATTTGCCATACTAGTTGGAGGTCTTCCCATTTCATGAGAAGCTTGCGAGATTACAGCGGCAAGAAGAGGTGCAATGGGTATTGCATGCAGCTCTTTCAAAAGTAGTTTCTGTTGATGCTTTAATTTACTCAGTTCATGAAAAGTAATGTTGGCCCTAGTCTTCTTCATGTCTTCAACAATATTATACTCCATCTCATCAGAAACAATCAGTGTTTTAGATGGAGTTGATGAATCGGATTGGACTGGGCTTGTTTGAGTTTCTTTTGGTGATGATTTCTTACCTGCAACTTTATCTTTGGAAACCGAACTTGCATTCTTCTGTTTAGAACTGGGTTGTGGAGGATCAAGTTGATTTCTACTTCTGGTACTGACTAATGATGCCTCT
Source organism: Pinus tabuliformis (assembly GCA_031772625.1). Taxonomy (NCBI): domain Eukaryota; kingdom Viridiplantae; phylum Streptophyta; class Pinopsida; order Pinales; family Pinaceae; genus Pinus; species Pinus tabuliformis. Next base: position 760,145,037 of record CM062815.1, on the reverse strand, counting down.
TGATCCTGTTTGTCTAGAAGAATGAAGTCCCACATTCCTTGTAGTTCTACAACCTCATCTTCATCAATAGGTTCTTCATTGGACACTTCTTCTTCTCCTTCAGATTCTGCATTTGTTATAGCATTGGGAGGCTTTGGATCAGTTGAAGGGTTTTTCCTATAAGGCTTGTAGGGTTTCTTAGAAGAAGTCTCTGCTACTTGTCTTTTAATGTCAACCATTTCGTTAGACATGGTTTTTAAAACTTTCTGTAATCCTTCCAAATCAAATGGGTCCTTTAATTGCTTTTTCTTAGGATCATCTCTAAAAGAAACCTTCTTAGATTTTCTTTCATCAATAGCATTTTTCTTTTCTAAAGCTAAGATACGCTTTTCTACTGCTATCGCTTCCTTCATGTTTTCGGCCAATGTTGGCTTGGCAGCCCTATCAACAAAGATTGCTATATTCGATGGTAAAGCAGATATGTACCATTCACTTCGAACTTCTTCGCTAGGCTTGGAAGCGGTAGGGATTTTATTCAAGAGTTTGTTGAAACGCGAGTTGAAATCTTTGATAGGTTCTCTTGATTCAGTCTTAAGATTTGATAGATCATTGATCAATGTTGCCATAGACCTATCATCACCGAACTTTGTCAAGAATTGCTCTTGGAAAATATCCCAACTAGTAATGGATCTTGATGGTAATGAAAAATACCAGGACCAAGTTGCTCCTTGTAAAGTATATGGAAAAAGTCTAACAACAACATCTTCATTTGTAACTCCATTTAATTTTATTGATAACATAAAGTTATTTATGTGTTCTTCTGCTATCATGCCTGCTTCAGGATTAAACTTGGGCAGCCATTTCTCATGATGGGCTGGTAATTGACTCAAGGGGGTAGGCATTGAGACTGCCCCTAGATTATTCCATGGGTTTTGAGCCATCGTTGAACTAATAACAGAGGAAAGTGTAGATGAAGTTCCTTGTGGTGGGGACGAAGATGTCGAAGTTCCAGTACTCCGTTGAACAACGATATGGAGTGGAGGAGTGGATGGTTGACTTTGAAATGCAGAAGATGGAATGGATGATGATGATGAAAGAGTCTCACTATCAGACCCTTGAGGTGTCTTCCTTTCTCTTTTCCTTTTAGGCAGAGGTAATTCAGTTGGTTCAATACCAAGATTTTCACTCTGTAATCTAGTAAGAGGATGAGAAGGATTATATTGCAAAGTCACACTACCTTGAGATAATTCAGATTTCTATGGTGATATGGAAAATCCTTGAAGTTTATGGATCAAAGACTCAACTTTAGGGGGTTCGATAGTAGATTTATCTAAAATGTTCGGGTTTGCGGTAGTGGTTGTTGTTTTCTCAACTTCTTGCTTAAGATTTAAAGACTTAGAATGCGATGGAGAAGTCAGGGGATATTTTGAGGGTGATTTACTCTCAAAATGGGTTTTGGATTTAGATTTACTAGCCATTCACAGTTCGGGCCCTCCTTCTAGTGCCAAATATGTTGAAGCCCTGAAAATCGGGTCTACAACAAGGGGGATAACCACCCAGTCCGGACCTTGAAAGCAACTCCTTTTCCATTTGGGATAGTGGCTCCGACTGGGGATAATGGGACCAGTTTCCCAATTTGTTTCTAATGATGCTAAGGGATGATGCTTTCCTTTCTAAAAGTTTCTAAATAAAATGCTTTTAATCTAAATCTAATTTAACACATGCAATTTCATTCTAATGAATGGAAACATCTAATTCTAAAAACTATCCCGAGATTAACTCTTCACTTATGCGATCTAAAATAGTTTCCAACAACAATCGGTAATAAAGATTATTCAATTGCTACAAGAAAAGAATCCATTAAAAGTAATTGTTTCGTATAAGAAATTAGCCGAAATAGTTATGATAAGCATATCGCATAATAAGTTATTCATATACTCAACATAAAAAGAATAGTTACCACCGTACAAAAGTGCCAAATGATAACTGAACATTCAGGCTTTCATATATAAACAACTGAAAATAACATATCACTTGACGCATAAGCAGAAATCATTAAGAGATAAAAGTACCATTGATAATGAGTCCTACTCATGAGCTTCCACAATATAGATTTATCTTCTCATAATTCAATATCTACTAAGAGTACAAAAGTGCATTTCAGTAGCAGACATTAAACATAGATATAAATAAATCTCATTCCATTCATTTATCAAAACCTCCTCAGAGGGTACAGAAATGCATGTTCTGAAGAACTTTTTTTTGACAAATTTCTGGACCTCTCTAAATGCATGAGAGGGGTTTAAATACTACTAACTAAAGACTAAAAATAGTTATTACAAAAATATAGGAGGAGGTTTAAATTACCATCCTCATCTAAAGAAAAAATAAAATGAAATAAAACTGAAATTGTATCTAAAAATCAACTATGCATATGTTCTCTTAAGTCACAAGCATCTAGCATTGGCTTTAGGAGTGTCGGTTGGCCAACCTCCGATTTTAATTGTCCTGCGAAAATAGAATCAGCAAGCGCTGGCGCTATATTCTTGGCGGAATTTGTAAGGCACTTCAGAGTCATACACTGATTCTGTAGTTTCACCAAATATTGCTAGTAAGTGTCCCAATTTAACTTAGTTAACTTTTTGATTGACTCTGCCTTTTCTTCAGCTTTTTGTCTCCAACTTGTTTGCAGTTGCTGCTTTTTTGGGAGAAATCCTGGAGCGGTTTCCAATATTAGGTTGGCTCTGTGCAGATTTTCATTGACATAGTCAATGACATTGCTTTTTGCTATTGCTTCTTCTTCTGCTGCCTGCTCTGCCTTTTTTATCTATGCATCCCACTTATTAAACAACATTTCTTTGTGTGATTCATTGATCTTGGGAAATCCTGCTTTCTTGCCTTCCTCTGATTCCTGCCGATTCAAATAGTCAAAAACTTTCTTATCAATTAAATCATAATCAAGTCACAAATCTACAACTTGACTTGTGATTTTGTCACTTATCTCACAGTGAGAGTTCCATTGCGATATTCTTTGGCAAAGTGTTTCTTGCTGTTGCAAGAGTTGATCATTTAAGGCAAGGGCTTCTGTGACAAATTCTGCGACTTTGGGGTCATCTTTGTGCATTTATAACGTGGCCTGTAATTGCTGTTCTTTTTTGGCCAAACTGCTTTGATAACCTAGCTGCATTTGCTGGAAATCCTGTTGTAATTTTACCAGTTTTTATTCTGCTTCGCAACTAACGGTGGCCTGCTGTAACTCTTGCTGAAAAAATAGGATTTTATCCTCTTTATCTTTAAGCAATAGTTGAAATTTAGATGCTTTGTTAATAGTAGAAGAAGCATAAGCTCTTTCGATTTGGGATAATCTAGTCAGGTTCTTTGTCGGATCAGTGGTAGGGTCTTGCCAAAGGACATCTAGCAGCTTTGCTTCAGGTGAGAGGATTCTATCTAGTTTTCGCTTCTTTTTCTGTCTCCTGACCACAACTTTGTGGTGCGGACTATAAAACACAGCTAGAGGAGGGATTTCCTTTATCTTTAGCATGATTTCAGATAACAGAGCTATGAGAATGTGCTCAGTTTCTGGAGCATTGACAACTGTTTCAATCACCATTTTTGTGATTCTCTGTGCTGGACTCCTTGGTGTCTCCACGTTTTTCTCCCCTGTGTTGATCAATTCATTAAAGCTTTCCCATTATTTCTTCAGCTATGTTCTTAATGGTTTTGTTGTCCAGATAAGAGGAGAGGGAATTTCCACCTGTGTTGGCGACAACCCTTGCTGCTCAAGATTCTCCTTGGATTGGGCAGTATCCCTGACTGATCCTTCACTCTTATTGTGATCGCTCTCTAACCATCTAGGCCTTTCTGGCGATTCTCTTTCAGACTTAGACTTAGACTTCTTTGGCCGTGAGCTTCCACTCATACTAATGCTGGGAGTGGGTTCCCTTATTGGTTCTATGCGCAATTTGTCCAAGAGGAGATTTGCCAATCTCTGTTCTCTGTAGAGTTTAAACTCTTGAAACTCTACTGGGCCAAACTAGATTTGGGCCAGGTGTAAAATGTCTCTGAGTGTGCTCTTCTATTGGAAAACATCGTCAAAGAGATCATCTCCCTTAGTGAACATATTTATTTAAATAACCGTGGTAAAATTCTTTATCACATCAAAGGGATAAAATTGTCTCCTTGGGAACTTAAAAAATCGTAGACTCAACATGTTGTCTACTTCCTTGAAAGCGTGACCTAGATCAAACAATGCAAAAGCCCCACAGACCATAGGGAATTGCGGCCAGATTGCCTTTTTCTTATCTTTGAGTTCTCTGCTCATTCCTCCAACCCCGCAGGTTTGGTAGGCTATTTCTTGGGCCATCAACTTGTTAGGAACATACAAGGGAAGTACATAAGGAGAGGCAATGCTTCTAAATACTCTGATATAAGTGAAAAATTCTTCTCCAAACCATCTTCCCACACGGAGAATATCAATTTCGGCTTCAGGAGAAAATCTCGGGGCATTTGTATTATACAGCATTTTGTGAATGGGTAGCATAACTCCATGGCAGATTTTATAAAAATATGGGGTGAACTTAGAATCCCACAGTTCCTTATGGTAGACTTGAATGGGTAAGGGATTTTGTACCATCCATTTCCAACCCATGAGAGGAAATTTAGAAACAAAACAGATAGCATCCATGACATAGGCAACTAGAAAGAAAGGAGGATAAATCCTCTGAGAAGGAGTCCTTTTAGACCGATAATTCCAAATAGCAGAGGCTAAGTTATCAGACAATATTTGGGCCCAGTCCATTATAGTGGCATTGGTGGCTGCATCCAGTAGGGGTAGCCACTTAGATGAAAACTTATTGATATCAGGTTTTCTGAATAGCCTACATAACGTTGCAGCAGCGAAACAATACGGAGAGGTGAGGGAACCAGTGCTGTACATACCATATTTGTCCTTCACTGACTAGCTTTTGGTTCATTCTGATAAATCTTCGTTCTCCTTAGTGAACTTCTCCATGAACTGCTTGTTATAGCTAGCCTGCGGCTCTGGTAAATGATACATGCTTCTTAAATTCTGTGGGGTAAATGATGCTATAACTTCCTGGCTTCGTGTCCTGAATTTCCTGTTCATTGTATCAGCGTCGTTTATCACCCATTTGACCATATCTGTATAGGGAGGTATTTTTGGCCTTGCTGTGATACGATGAAGGAATGAGCATGCAAGCTCTATAAGTGATGCTTCGGATGACCCACATGCATCTACCGTAGCTGTAACCTCCATGACTCTCGGGTTTTATTCCTCCAGCAGACTATACATACCTTACCAAGTAGATATCCCTACTTCTCTAGTACAAGTGGTGTCCGTGAATAATGGAGTCATCTCCGTTTTTTCAGATACCGGAGCTTTTCCTTTCTTTCCCATCACGTTTTGCGCACTGCTCCTGTAAATTCACAAGTAGAGAACTAAGACACAATGAGAAAGATAATGAATGATGGTAAGTAATAAGAAGACGAGAAAGTTCTTAATTTCAAAATCACATCAAATATATCACCCTACGTGAAATAACCATTTTTCTCATATCTAAATCATTTCTTATAAATAACCATCAATAAACCACTAAGTTGACATTAATGCCCATAACTCAGTATCAGATGACGAGAAATATTTCATCGAACTATGAGCCCTTTTGATCTACGATAAAGCGATTTTGCGATTTGCTTCGCAATATCACAGATCGCAATATCGCTAATCCTTTTTGGTTAACAATCATTTGTTTCATTATGCGACTGCGAGATGCGATTTGTGAGATGCTTTATTGCATTTCGCAATATCGAGATGTTTTATCTTAGGTGGTGTTGCGATATAAGGAATCTCTATATGGATTGCGATCTCGCATCATCGCATTTTCACAATTCGGACAGTTTCTTTATATATGATGTCCTCCATTACCCTTTTGCGATGCGATGTTCATCATTAAGAGAACAATTTTATTTGAGATTTTTTATAATACTTAAGATTTTGCGTTTGCAGATGTTTTTCCTAAGTTTATGATAGTGTGTTTTATTAAAAGGGAATTCTAAGTGCTAGTTTTTATTTTTTAGAAGGGTCCCCATTTATTTAGTGTTATTACTAATACTAAATAAAAAGGGGGGTTGTTGCTGGCCACAATAGGTTCCTTTTCCTTTTTTGCCACATGTGATTCACTAAAGTCCCCTTTCTTCAACCCAATTTCTTACATTGCATCCGGAAGAAATTGAAGAGCATTAATTCTTTGCTGAACACAATTGCACTGTATTGGATCCTTTTCAGTGGAAATGCAATTTCTCCCTTTTTGAAGGCAACATGCTAGTGTTGTACCTAATTAACAAGCACAAAAGAAATAATGAAGTAAATTAGTACAATGACATATAAATTAAGAAATAAGATATTGAAATTCAATTCCATATAATAAAACTTACCTGATCCAGAAAATAAATCCAGAACCCAATCTCCTTCATTTGAACATATGTCTATAAGATAGTTAATCAATAACTATGGTTTTTGATAAATGTTAACTATCTCTCCTTTTGCTTCTTCATCTCCATATGTTAGTTTTGTAACAACATCATCATAAGCCAGTACTTGGCTATGACTCTTTCCATCTACCCGATTAAAAATCATAGACATATAGCTATCATCTTTTGCCCAACTATCAATATCAATGAACTCACAATCATTTATAAATGGTTGATATTCACGGTTAAGAATATTCAACTTTTGCCTATAACATGAAATAGTAAAAGCTCAATTAACTTGTACATAAATGGAATTTTTAACATTAATCAAATATACATTTTCAACCCCGGATGCGGGTGTTTAAACAGGTTTCAATCCTGATGGGACAGGGGTGGCACGAAGTGGGATGACACCTGCCCACCCAGTATAGTATGATAACTCGGTTTATGAATGGAGGCTCTCGGAATTTGGAATATACAATGTTCATTTGTTTCATGTTAAGTGGCTTTGAATTTCCCATCCTGTCCGGCACTTTGGTTTATGCTCTCGCACGCTCCGGCTCGTCTCAGACCTCGGCTCTATTCATTGCTGCAGTTATGGCAGATGTTTTTCGAGGCCTGAAGGAGGTTGACACTTTATGGCTCAGCTATAAGCTTGCGGTGGAGCAGTGTCCATCGATTCATTCGTAGTATTATCCCACTTCTGGTCGCAGCTTTGGCTTCTGGGTATATCATGTGGGTTCCGTCATCTCTACTGCCTCTTGTAGATTGAAAGGGGAGGTTGCTCTGAAGCCTTGCTCTAGTCTTTCGGTGGAGCCGCCTCCGTCTATCCCCTGGTTTTTCTCCTGGGCATCAGGCCTTCGCGTTGTAGTTTTTCTGATGTCCTCTGGCCTTGTCATTGTTGTTGCCCCACCTCGCTCTCCTCCCGCCGCTTCTATCTCCCCAATGCCTCGCTGTCACCATAGAATGAGGTCTCGTAGAGGTCAGCCTCGGCGCATGCCTTCCAGCCCTTCCTCCGAGTTGCTTTCCCTTTCAAGCGATTTTTTAGTCGGCCACTACCCTCACACTTGAAGTGGGAGAGGGCATCCCTCGTCTGGCTCTGTGCTCTTCACCTTCAGCAGCTCTCTGAACCGCCCAAGGATCACCGCTCACATTTCGGTGGTCTTCCATGAGGAAGCCCAGGAGGGAGAGTCTAGCTCTCATCAGGAGGGCCCGGGCTCTGTCACTGTTCCGTCTTTGAACTTCCAGATGGGGATTGGCAGTGCATCCATGCAGATTCCAGATGCCCAAGCTCGAAGCGCTCAGGAGGTGGTGATGGCGCCGGCTGATCCTGGTCCATCCAACTCTACAGCAGCTCTTGTAGGGGACATGCCTGATATAGGTTGGTGCTGGATTGTTGAAGAACCTCCAGATGATTAGTTTGCTCACTGTTGCCTTGATAGCGTGCCATGCAGCCCATACTATTGGGCAAGTTTTTGTTCAGACTATTATATGGAATTTTAGTTCTTTTTGCATTTTTGTAAACTCAGTAAACGGTTCAAGACTGAGCTCCCTGAAATGGAGTAGTCTCATTCCATGCTTATCTTGACAACTTTGCCTCTCTTCAGGGCAGTGTTTTGACTTCGGTCACGTTGTAATTTTACTCCCTTTATGTTAATAGATTAATCTTATTTAGAAAAAAAAAATATACATTTTCAACGTTTTACAATGTAAGATGCATCCTTGAGTTTGTTTCCCTCTTGAAGCTTGACAATAACATTTCCAATTGTGTGTCTAAATGAAATGTCACAAATATCCATAATGGTGATGATGTGACTTCTAAAAATCCCGCAACCACTTTACTAAGAGCTTGATAAGTATAAGGGTCACTGTCATAGTCAATGTTTGGAATATTGAAACCATGGGGAATATCTGCAATAACTAGGGAATAATCCCTTTTAGGTATGAGTTTAGCAATGACTTCATTATCGCCTTGTATTACTTGATATTGAATAGTGTCAAGCCCATTCCAAATGAAATGAGTAAGATTTGGATCAAGTTCAACAATCTTAAAGCGTTGCTTCTTTAGTATTTCGATCTTAATTTTTTCAACAAAGGTTTTGAATCTATCTGGTGCTCCATTTGAATCCTTCCTCATATTTAATAAAATAAACAAATATATGTGTAAGTTATAAAATAAAAATAGTATAGAGATGAATAAAAATGAATTTATAAATCAACATGCCTTTTTAAATGCAAGATAATTTTATTTAATGTTGATGTAGAACTTGAATCTGGATAGTTGCGTACAACATCATCCCAACTATCTTCATTCAACAATTTAACCATTTGTTCTTGTATTTTCATGTAAAGTTTGTGGTTGCATAGATAAATTAAAAAAAGTTAATATAATGATATGTATAACGAATACTACCAAGAACAATATGTTGTATTTAAAAGAAAATTATAATCTAGAAATAAGTAAAAATAATTCAACAAACTTACTTTTTAAATTCCTCAGAAATTTCCTCCAATGATAATTCCCCTAACCTCACACGAGATAATATTGCTTTGACAGGTTTTTCATCCTTCACTCCTTGCAATGCTCTCCAAGGTGTGATAGTCATATCTTCTAGAAGCTGCTTCATTTCAGGACCTGATTTACTGTTGATACATATCAATGTTTTAGACCTTTTGACCTTCTTCTTTTTGATGCCAATGTTCTCCCACATGCTAAAAATCTCATTAATCATTTCCCATATCTCTCTAGTTCTAAATGCCAACTCGAAAATGTTATCAATACCTCTGAATAAATCAGTATTTACTCTGTCACCTTTTGAATTGATTTTCTCCTCAATTTGATAGGCTATTTCCATACAACATTCCTTTCGGAAATTTACAGTAACATTTATCTTATCCCCACCACATTTTTCTTCAAATTCACTACGAATAAATCTAACCCTTTGGATGAAAGTCATAGACATCCTATATTCATTATCTGAATTATGACCCCATGCCACTAAATTTGCTTCTGTATCTGATAAACCAACATAAATGATACATTTCATTGTTTCAAAACGTGGGTTATTGGGATATTCCTCCATCAATTGTCTTTGAGCTTCTATAGAATGGTTCCCCCCAAGCACATAATAATTGTATTCACAATTTTGACTTATCAAATGCTTCTTTGTTGGGAACTTGAACTGGATCAACAAGAAGCACATAATTAACCACATGAGCATATGGATTGTATGTCATCAATGTCTTCAAGTTGTGAACATGCGGGTGGTGTGTCTTTCTGACTTGATATTTACATTGTGCTTCACTTGCCTTATAGATTTGTCTCACATTAAGCTAAAATGTACGACCACCCTCTATTAAGTTTCTCTTTGTCAAGTTCTGTCGAATGGCATTTTTTTTGTTTTAATAATGCGATTCTCTAAATCAGCTCCTGGTGTAATGATTTCTCTTCTTTCTTTTGAAGTTTCACTAGGATCTTGGCTGTTGGTAATGACTACTACAGAATGTTCAACTTATTTTTCTTCCTCATAACATTCTCATCATTAACTAGAATAGATTTATTCTTGGGCATTGTTACTTTTGGTTTTCTATGACTCTTCTCCTTTCTAACATGAGTTCCAATGTCATCCTCAATAAAGACAACATATTCTTCAACGTCAATTTCAACTTCCTCATCTTCAAAAGTAACATGTCTACCTTTGCTAGATTTATCCACTAGAGGAATTTTTTTTCTGATCCCTTAGATGTAGGTTTGTAGCATCATGAATTACTACCTTTTTCTTGTTTGCCATATCTTCTTCTGACTTTGAGTAGAAACTACTGACAACTTTCATAATATCATGCTCTATGAAATGAATTCCTCCCAACATAATTGAACAACTTTCAACAAAATTCTACGAAACAAAATATCATATGTTAATAAAAACAAAGTTATAAAAATATATTGAGATAGTTACAAGAACACAAAACACAAATATAAATAACAATACTTACGATATTTTGTTTTCTCTCATTTACGATTTGTTTATCCAACTTTGTAGATACCTCTCTCGTGTCATACAATGAAAATGATAACTAGTATTTAATCCTTTCATGTGACTTGGGCAGTTTTGTAAGTATGTAAACAACTTCACTGTTCGGTACCGAACACATGTCTACAACCTTTCCCAACACCTCATAAATTCCATTATCATTAGGTTTATAAACATATAGATATATCTGCACATCTTGGCTTTCTCTTTCTTTCACATACTAGACATTTGTTGGAAGTTTCACTTCTTTTGATTTCTTCCAGTATGAAATCATCTTCTTATTGTTTGAGGCACTTGAAAGATTTGTAGCTATCAGCTCAGGTTTGGTTCGTTCAATAGTGTTTTTGAAGATCCACCTTTAACAGTCTTTAGTCCAGAAAGACTCATAGAAATCTTGTTTGATGTCATTTTCTTTAAAAAAGACACATATATATTAGTAAATTACAAAAAAATAATAGCTTAAATTAACAGACAAAACGATAAATGATAATTAATTTTGTAAAACATAATAATTTAAAAAAATAAAAAAAAATAATAATAAATTAAAAAAATACAGCGCCCTACCACCCTACCCGTGAAATCGGTCGGCCACCTGGGCCAGTAGTTGGTCCCAACCCCCTACCCCACTTTGGTGGCCCAACAACCACCTCCCCTCCCCATCCTAGCACCACCCGGCTCCGCACCCCACCCCACCCCACCTCGGCGGCTCTAGTCCCCCCCCCCACCCCAGCGGGTGTTGGGCCACTAGGGTGGGGCGCAGGCTAGCCGCCAACCCTCCACCCCACCCCGACGGAGGGCCGTTGGGCCACCGGGGTAGGGCGGAGGGCTGACCGCTAGCCTCCGCACCACCCTTGTGGCCCAATAGCTTGTCGGGGTGGGGCGGTGGGGCTGGCGCCCAGCCCCGACGGTCCAACAACCCATCACCCAGGTCGACAGGCTATTGGGCTGCTAGGGTGGGGCAGGGGGGTTGGTGGCCAACCCCCCACCCCACCCCAATGCCTCAGCGCTGCCGAGGTGGGGTAGGGTGCTAGGCATCCATCCCCCCTACTACTCACTCACGAGCCCGTTGGGCTACCAGGAGCATGATCGGGCCCACCACGCCCACTGCGGACGTAGTGGGTAAATCTATCCCACAAAAAATTTTAACTTCTAAAAAAAATTAAATTTCATTAAACTTATTTAATTTTAAAATTTGCACAACAGAAAAATTAACTAACCTTTCAAATGCGATAATCCTCCGTTGAATATGTTGTTGATAACAATGTAGTTGCTCCACAAATTCTCTCCAAGTCTTTGAACAAACCTCTGAAAAACTTGATGTGATGTGAGGAATAGTGATACTAAAATTTATTATATAGGGGAAATTACGAAATTGCTTTACCGTACGATTAATGTGGGATTAATTTGTTTTAGAAGGTATAATAAAAATTTAAAAAAACATTCAATTGTTTAGTAAATATTATATAGTTTAAGTAATAAATTAATTTAGGTAAAATATTTAATTTACAATTTTAATTTTAAATATTTATTTCATAAAAAAAATTTAGTTAAAAATTTTCAATAAATTGTAGAAGCAAATAAGAGGGAAATACATGAAATGAATTTTTTGGAGGGAAATTTTCATTCTTTAAGCTATATATTATCATTAGGAGAGTTTGCATTTGTATCATTCAACCTCTTCTATTTGAAAGGCATGGATTCTTCTGATAGTGAAGTTTTGCTTTGTGAAGCATCAACATCTTCGTCGCGTAACAAATCTATTCATATTGATGAATATAACGGAAATTCTTCCACTATGAATAGAGAGTCAGTTATTCCACTTAGTCCTAATCCTAAGGACTATGAGAGTAGCACTGATGAAAGACGGGATGAAGACTTTCAAATAAATAAAGAGTCAATGTTTCCACTTAGTCCTAATCCTATGGATTATGAGAGCAATAGTGATGAAGAGCATGATGAAGAATTTCAAAAGAATGGAGTGTCATGGTGTCCACTTAGTCCTAATCCTATGGACTATGAGAGAAACAGTGATGAAGAGCATGAAGATGAATTTCAAAAGAATGGAATGTCACAGTTTCTACTTAATCTTAATCCTATGAACTATGAGAGAAAAATTGATGAAGAGCATGATGATGAATTTCGAAAGAATGGAGTGTCACAGTGTCCACCTAGTCCTAATCCTATGGAATATGAGAGCAGCAGTGATGAAGAATTTCAAAAGAATGGAGTGTCACGGTGTACACTTAGTCCTAATCCTAGGGACTATGAGAGCAACAATGATGTAGAGCATGATGAAGAATTTCAATGGAATATAGTGTCATAGTGTCCACTTAGTCCTAATCGTATGGACTATGAAAGAAGCAATGATAAAGAACATGATGAAGAATTTGAAAAGAATGAAGTGTCACGGGGTTCACTTAGTCCTAATCCTATGGACTATGAGAGCAGCAGAGATGAAGACCATGATGAAGAATTTCAAATGAATAGAGTGTCATAGTGTCCACTTAGTTCTAATCCTATGGACTATGACAGCAACAATGATGAAGAGCATGATGATGAATTTCAAAAGAATGGAGTGTCACAGTGTCCACTTAGCCCTAATCCTATGGAATATGAGAGCAGCAATGATGAAGAGCATAATGAAGAATTTCAAAAGAATGGAGTGTCACAGTGTCCACTTAGTCCTAATCCTATGGACTATTAGAGCAGCAGTGATGAAGAGCATGATGAAGAATTTCAACGGAATAGAGCGTCACAGTGTCCACTTAATCCTAATCCTATGGACTATGAAAGTAGCAGTGATGAAGAACATGATGAAGAATTTGAAAATAATGAGGTATCACAGTGTCCACTTAGTCCTAATCCTATGGATTATGAGAGCAGCGGTGATGAAGAATTTAAAATGAATAGAGTGTCACAATGTCCACTTAGTCCTAATCCTATGGACTATGAAAGCAGCAGTGATGAAGAACATGATGAAGAATTTCAAATGAATAGAGTGCCATGGTGTCCACTTAGCCCTAGTCCTATGGACTATGAGAGCAGCAGTGATGAAGAACATGATGAAGATTTTCAAATAAATAAAGAGTCACAGTTTCCACTTAGTCCTAATCCTAAGGACTATGAGAGCAGTAGTGACGAAGGCCAAGATGAAGCACTTAGTCCTAATCCTAAGGACTATCAAAGTAGTAGTGACAAAGGATAGGATGTATAATTTTCAGTAAGTAAACAATCACATTTTCGACGTAGTCCTAATTCTATTGATTATGAGAGCAGCACCGACAATGCACATGCGGAAGAATATCCAATAAACATCGAGTCAAATTTTCCATTTAGTCCTAATTCTAAGGACTATGAGAGTAGCATTGAAGAAGGGGAAGATGAAGAATATCCTCCAAGTCATTATTTCAAAATCACAACTAGTCATAGTGAGTATAACATTCCTCAGAATGATGATGAAAATTCTTATACAAATGATGATCAAATGATGGAGATGTTTCCAGGAAATATTGTCACGAGGAGTAGGAGCAGACCTTTTCATATCAATCCGAGATGTTCTAGTTATACAAGGGGTAGAGCAGAATATCTGACGAGAAGAAGTTCTATCAGTGCTCTGATTTCAAGTGAATGTTGTCAAAAAGATTGCTTAAAACATATGGATTTCAAATTTGCATTAGAGAAAAGGAACATATATTTGTCAATGAATAAAATCATGCAACATTCATATTTAGTTGGGTGCATGCAATCTACATTGTCAGGTTATGATTATCATATTGGGTCTTTATTTATCTATAGAAAGGCTTTCAAAATGTTTCATTGAATGGGTAATTTTCATCTCTCAAGAATCCAAGAAAATTTGGAAAAGGATCCCACATTTTATTTAGAAGTACGTCATAAACGACAATTTGGGCTATTATCAAATACTGCAATGTCATGGATGAAATATTTCTTTTCAAAGCATGGAGAGTGTATGCCAAATAAAGAGACAATACATATTCCAGATAATTTTTCAAGATGAGAAATCTACAACTTGTACAAAGAATATGCAGAAGGTTCTTAGGGACATGGTCGGTTTATTACATATCAATTTTTTGTGAAGGTATGGAAGAAAGAATTTAACAATGTTCGTATTCGTAAGAAGACAAGGATAGGGATTTGCAATACATGTGCTTCTCTTAAATTTAAAAGGGATAAATGTGAAGGGTCAGAAAAAGGTAATCATTCATAACTTTAACTTTTAAAATTGTATAGTCATCAACTATGAAAGTGTATTTCTTAATGACTTTCTTTTATATTGTGTAGATTCCATTGTCAAAGAACTTGAGGAGCATCATGAACAACAACCAAGTGAAAGGAAAAAGTTGTACAAGCATCAAAATAAGTGTTATGATAATCTGAACAAATATTTGGGCTTGATAATTGATGGTATGGACCAAAAGAAAACACGTTTACCACATTTTGTTCGCACACCCAAAAATTTACAAGAGGAAAATTTTATTCAGTATCACTTGGTTGGTTGTATGGTCTTCAATGGGAAAATGTTGACAAGGGTGTACTTCATAGCTCGAAATATTCATAATGATGCAAATCTAACAATAGTCATAATTCATGATGTGCTTTCTCATTGGTTTGGTAATCCTCCTGAAGTTTTGTATCTACAATTGGACAACACTTGCTGTGAAAACAAAAAATAGGTTGTTTTTGGATATCTAAACATGCTTGTTGAATTGAGAATTTTTCAGAAGGTAAAGGTTGGTTTCCTTCTTGTTGGGCACACTCATGACCATATTGATCAGATGTTCAGTATTTTTTTAGTCACATTGAGGAGGAAGGAAGTTGGGAGCTTGCCATCATTAATTGAATGTATTAAGAAATAATACATGACATAGCCTACTTTTGATGTGTTGGAATAAACTGTTGACATGCGAAGGTTTATTCTGGGATCGCATGGTGAGGAGAAATGAATTGAACAACTTAATGACATTAGCTTCCAACAACAATTTCGCATAAAAAAAATTGATGGGAAAAAACTAATATGGGGCAAGAAGTATTCAACTACTGGAGAATGGGCACCATCATCAGGTGTGGAATTTTCGAAGTTCATTCTAGATCATCCAATATTTGCATCCAAAATATTGTTATTACAATTAGTTGGTGAAGTTCATAATGCACGCAGACAGAATAGAGATATAAATTATTCTGATTGCCTAGAAGAAATTAAAAAATGTATTAGATATACATATGAGTACTTTGACATTGCTGATTCAATTTGGTGGGAGTCATTTTTCAATAATCAAAGTGATATCATTTCAAGAACAAAAAATGAAGATATACCTTTGAAAAATCCATTTATTTGGCCACAAAATGTGTCAAATGAACATGAGGAAAGAAACATTGTTGAACAACAATAATCTCAAGGTATTATTAATTCTTCATGCAGAGGAACTAGAGATGTATATTGGTTCTAGAAGATCTCGTGCACAACGTGAAGCCATGGAAGACCTTTACAGGGGTTTAGTACAGGATATTAAGGAGGTTTGCATGATAACATTGCTAGCAGATGGAGATCCCAATGGCTATCCATTCTGGGTTGCTAAGGTTATAAAGGTCTTTACAAAAAATGAAGATGTTACAAGTGTTGAAGTACCTTGGTATGCCACAAATACACACCCATTCAATGGTGTGTGGAAGACAGAGATGGTAGTTGATAAAAAAATTGGTGGACAGAGAAAAAGAAAGGGTACAAATATAAATTGTTGCTGTAAAGACCTCTTAAAATTGGAGGATGTTGACATACTTATTTATGAATTCAATTTAACAAAGAGAGGAACTCTTCACTTCAAGATGACAGAGATTCTAAAAAGGTTGTTACTAGAAGGAACAATGTTGAGATGGGAGTCTATTGAAACCAGTCATAGATCCAGAAGAATTTTGAAACCTGAAATGGTGGGCATGCATGTGGACTTAGATGGGGCACTAGTTGATGAAAGAGAAGAATATGGAACATCTTCGTCTGCATCCAGGCATTCATCTGAAGATGTGAATTTGATGGTGTGCAAGAAAATATGAGTGATTTTGAATAATTGTCTAAGACAGTTTATATAACTAATGTTTGCATCATATCTTGAAATAAAAATTTTGATTTCCATATGGTGTTAAATAAGAAGTTATGAGTCATTTTTATGTTGTTGGATTATATGCTTTAATTATGATGATTTTTATGTTTAGAATATCTACAATGCAACAATAAATTAGATATATAATGTATGTTTCATTCAATCTACAAATAATGACATTTTGACTAATTTAGTCATGTAATTTGTTCATAATGTCATGGCATTTTAATTTTATGGTTGAAGATTTCCAATTTTTTTGTATCTTTAATGTTATGGTTGAAAACAACTAGAATTTAGCAATATTTAGTGTGATGTTATTCTATGTTTAAGAAATCGAGCAAGTTAAAGTGCAGTGGAAGCACTTTGGGCCCGATGAAGCTACATGGGAGATGCATGCTGAGATGAGGGCTATGTATCCTTCATTGTTTACCAGTTAAGGAAAAGGAGTTTTGGTATATGTATATATTTTGGTTGTTGTTGTAAATACCACAATGAGCTATGTTATAAAGCTCAAATAAGCAGTTTGGTTGTCATGTTGGTTTTTCTTTTTAGCAATTTGATAATTGTAGATACTACATCAAGCTAAGTTATAAAGCTCCATGGGCAGTATCGTTTAGTTTTCAGCAGTCTTGTTGGTCAAAGGTGTCATAGAACACCGAGGATGGTGTTCCCCTAAGGGGGAGGGGCCTATAACATCCTCAGGCTAAAATTTCATGTAATAAAGTTAATAAAGGAAAAATAAGGCTATGGTCATGGGACATGTATTCCAAGATTAGTGTTGGGAAAAACATCCTACTGGGTGTTCATTTTGGTTTATTATGGCTAAGGGAAATTGCAAAAGTCATTGCAAAGGAAAAGAGACATTAATTAGCGTTTTATTTATGAAAATAAAGAAAAATAGGAGAAAAGGGAGATGAAAGGTCAAGGATTGCATGAGAAATAAATTGAAGGAAAATTAAAGGGAAATTAAGAAAATAAAGGACTCAATGATAAAAAGGCCTTTGACGATCAGTTCACAACTTCTTCTAGTTCAACTTTATTTAGTTTTAGCTTGGATATCTCCCTATTCTCTCATACTATTACACATTTAGAGAATTCTTGGAGCACTATAGCATTGGAAAAAGGAAAGAATGGGAAAAGCAAGGAAAATTTGGATCAAGGAGCTTCAGTAGGAATACTTGTAGGTGACATGTTGCATGTGTGATTTCCCAGCTGGTTTGTGAATGGATGGTACATGAATGTGTGTATTTGGTTCTCTCATTGTCATTGGCATTATTTTTTCTAGATGTGAGAGTGGCTACAGCCCTACCTTTCCATTTCTAAATAGCCATGGTGTGATGGGGTTCTTTATTTGGTTGATATTTGGATTTCCAAATGGTTTTGGAACTGGGTGAGGCAGTCTTAGGAAAATTCCCATAGGGCCTTGGAATCCCTTTACTAGTTTTGGTGGGATTATGGTAAAGCCTAAGGGTGTAGACATGCAAATTCTTCAAGGTATTGGTGAAGAAATTATGAGGGATCCAATATTGTTTTGGCCTAGTAATCTCTTTACTAGTTTTGGTTGGATTGCGATAAAACCTTAGGATGGAGAAAGGAAAATTCCTCAAGGAATTGGTGAAAAAATTCTGAGGCATCCAAGCTTGTTTTGGGACTATTAATCCCTTCACTAATTTTGGCAGGATTACGGTAAATCCTGAGGGTGGAGGTAGTTTAATCTACGAGGAAGCTTTGGTTGTTTATGTACTAGTTTTCTTAAGTGATCTCTTGATCGATTTTGATGGGATCATGGGAGCATGAGGGTGGAGGTGGTTTAATAATCTCCAGGAGGCCTTGGTTTTTTTGTCTTAAGTCCCACATTCATGCTTATAATATGGCATGGGGGTGATTAGTTGAAAGAAATATTTGATTCACCTCAATCTATGGTCGGTTGGTATGTGGAAGTCCCTAATTTGGTTGCATTTTGCATATGTTAATAACAACTATTTTCCTCTTGTATTTAATGAGTACTTGTACTTTTTATTATGTGGCTTTGATTGTTGTTCTATCATGGTTATTATTCTAGTTATATGTTGGTTGTAAGCATGGTTTCATAGCAGGTTCTAGTTATGGATCTTGACACGTTTTGACAAGTTGATGAATGGTTATTGAATGCATGAGATAAAAAAGGTTATTGAAACTATTATTAGAGGTCATTAGACCTTCTTTATGATTATGAAATAAGTATCAAAACCCTATTTTCAGATATGCATTCATGACCTGTAAATTACATGTTCTTAATATGTTTGACGAAATGATTGTCATGGTTAGGCCTAGTTAGGTAAAGTTTTGATCAAGTTTTGTATGAATGGATTTTTCTTGATGTTATTTATCATTATGGAAAGTCTCAATTAATTTTGGGTAGTGGTCTAGAGGCTAACTTGGAATTTAGGCTCAGAATCAAGGAATGCACCCTCTGAACTAGACATTTTAGGTCACAACCACTACCTAGTATGCTTATTCATGTGATTGGAGGCCCTCAACCACATGGATGCCTTGTCATACATGAGGTTGGGAGCCTAGGTCACTAAAACGTCATTTCTGCTCATGGTTCGGGCACTAATAGTGGTTATTCAACTCGTGGGTGTCATGTAGCTCCTAAGGAAGGTCAATAAGGTTCCAGTTTGTTGATTCCACTTCTTTAACTATACTTAGGAGGTTGAGTCATGTCATAGTATCCCTCAGCTCATGTTTACCCTGGAAGGCTTATGAAAGTGAGTAAGTGTGGGAGGACGTGTTACAACAAGATCACCAAGGAGTGGAAGACAATGAGTACGTGGATTCAAGACAATGAGTAGGTGGATTGATATATGATACACCAATATTTGGAAAGCTAATAGAAATAAGTCCACTAAATATCTACACAAAGATAATGATCCATAAAATCTTCCAATATTGGTTGTCTTTCCCATCAATCTTCATAAATTTTGATTTGTCTTGCTTGCACTCGCATTAAATGCAATAAACTCCTAAATTGTAAGATCAATTCATAGGAGAACCAAAAGGCTTTGTTAGCCAAAACATGTGCACACCATTGTATGCAACAATGCCATGTGCCCATAGAACTACACCAATAATCAACTAGATTTGCGTACTTGCACTGTTGAAGAATGTTGTGATAATGATTCAAAATCATGGGTTTTAATGGAAATGGTTTAGTGTTGGGCACAAACTAGGTAAAATATTAAAATTTAGATGAATATCATTTTTTCTAGAATTTGTAGCATTGATTTTCCTCAATGTTCAAGTTCTTTGGTTTATTCCCCATGCAAGATCCATTTGGATCCTTTAATTTGATGTAATTCATTAGATCCTCCGACAAGAATCTATTCAATATACTACTTCAAACCCACGTTTTTAGCGATTTCTCAAGAATCAACGCTGATGTTGAATGTGCCATTGCCAACTTATTGAGCAATTTAGTGCTATTGTTCTTAGATAAGACCCGCTTCTTCACTGAATTTATGGACCCTTTTATTTGAGTGAATATTTTCCTCCTAGATTGAGCTCCTATTGTACTTTATATCTAGTTGTTCATCTTCCTTGATGTTCATATAATCTACATCCAAATATCATCAGAAAAAACCTAACCGTCACCGATCTACATCACTAGTTATTTCACTCATTGGTTATAACCTAGAGCATCATTTATTTCCTAGAGGGTTTTTGAGTGGCCTCAATGAAATAGTAAGCACTTAGCATATGTGACATTCAATAAGCTAGAGATGAAAATTAGAACTGAGAAAAATATCTATTCTAATCAAATTGGCTCCTGCGAGTGATCAATCTCGTACCATTAGGAGGAGTGAAATCACATCGGATATGCAATAATGAATGACATGGTCACAAGGATTTTCACTACACCTAAGGGTCCACATACCAATAGATATTTGCAACACTCTGATCATTATTTCTGAGAGGATGCAAATGGAATGGAAGGCATGATCTCTGCTTGATCTTTGAAAATTTTGAAGCACAAATTATAGAAATGAGACTTAGTCTAATCCTTGTAGCAAATCTAGAAAGAAAAACTATCGATCAAGGTTTTTTTTACTGGTCAACAACATCCAGATCTAGTCATGTAGCTCAAAAGATATTTCCACAAAATTGAGATGATGGTGGCTACAACCATGATTCAAGTCTCCTCTTCCCTTTTAAAATTTTGTCTATGTCATTAATTCTCTCTCTACCCTGAGTGTTTACTTGAAGGCTTTCTTGTCCAACTAAAATGTTGAATGTCATTGGTAGGGACTAAAACATTACCGAAGAACACATCAGAAAGGCACTTGAAAGGATAATGTTTTGTTAGCAAAGATAAGAGAAATGCAAGATGGGAAATTCTCTTTTAAAAAAAACTCTTGCTTGTTCTATCACAAGCCCAACCATATGATTTATTTGGAGTATATGTGGCTTCAATGGATTGGGATTGAAGTTATAATATTTTTTTTGGTAGTCCATGTGTATTCCATGCAACATATAGGTCGTTGGCTTTGAGGACATTTTAAAATCCCAAGTCCTCATCCAATTCACCCACTCTCCATACCATTGGAATAGAGGTCTAAGGTGATTTTTTAAATCAATTTAAAAGGTCCTTTACCTCTTCAATCACATTCAATTTTACACATTATTCACAACAAATCATAATAACCCTAGTTTAAGTATTTTCATGGGATATTATCGAAATAAAATGGGATTATATTCTCCTTTGTCCTATGCTTGCTATTCAAAAGAAAATTGTTCTTAAGTATACTTAATAGGAAGTTGTATCAAGATAAATTAAAATAACGCAATGAGCTATTTTTGTAATGTTTAATATCTTGGTCTAGATAGAAAGTTGAATAGGGGGGTCAAAGGGATTCCATATGCTTCAGTGCCATCATATTTATGATGCTTATTTTTCTTCTTTAAGCCATTGTTTAATATTCCAAGTTCAAATATCTAAAGGGTTACCAGAAAGAAGGAAAATGGTAGATTACAACTTGTAATTAAAAGCATCAGAGAGAAAATTGTTTGTTCCTCTAGTATTTTGAAGCATTAAAGTGCTCACATGATTGTAAAAATTGAAGGATAAATCATTCAAATGTAGAGAGAGTAAAGTATCAAACACTTTCAAAGTTGTGAAAGTAATCATTGATACCACCCTAAAATTGAATAAAATGGGCTAAGGAAATCAAACGAGTCATTAAAAGTTCATCATTATAATTGAACTTTAGGGTGTATTCTTGGTAGTACCCGACACCCTAAGGTGACATTAAAATCAAATGAGCGAGTACAAGGCAACATCAGGAGAATTGTTAAAGGATGAAAGCACCTACTAAATTTCTTTAAGGAGATTAAATATTTGTAAGAGTGAAACCATGAATTGAACAATAAAATAAAATTACTTGAGTGGAAATTATAGTGAAGCCAAACCATAATTGATTAAATGGCTAAGACACTAGCATCTACAAAATATTCAAAGAGAAATCATTATGAAGGAGGAATTGTTTGATGCACTTCAAACCAAATAAATAGAGAAGAAAGTTTGGATTGATGCAACATCTATAGTGAAGATAAATGTAAATTTTTATATAGAATATATCATACAAAAGGCTAGCGACATCTTGTGATACAAATGAATTCATCGAGACAATTGATGCAAATTGTAGCACAAAAGAGTTAATAAAGCAGAACGATGTAACATGTGATACAAAGGACTTTATTCAAAAGTTTGATGCAAAATGAGATATAAATGACCTAATAACAAAAGTTGATGCAACTTTTGCTATAATACATATGATTGATGCTTAATGTAGTATAAATGACTTGATGGAGTCAATGAATGCAACACAAAATAAGAGTAACAATAGTAGCAGAAGAAATTATGAAGAAGATAGAATAAGAAAATTCTATTTGCAAGATGGTTGTTAGAGCCTGGGAACAAATCTCATTCAATAGAAATTGGCATGGATTGAGATACACAAAGGAATACAACTTTGTTATTCTAGAATTCTTCAAATTAATTCGCTTTGTGTTTGTGGGCTTTTTTGATGAGGGTAATAGTATTGATAAAAATGCCAACATTGTTAGAGAAATGGTCACATGGAGAGTTAATGTTTTGAACTCCATCCTTGTCTTCATTGTGGAAAGAAAACTTACCTTTCAGAAAGATGTCAAAAGAAGAAGAAATCTAAGAAATTAATTCAACATGGATGGATAAATTCTTGGAGTTGGAATCAAGAAGTGAAGAAACTACACGAGTCATACTACCTAGTCAAAATAGAGGTAAAGGCACAAAATTCAGAGATGGTATTCTCCACACCTAAAGGGTGGGAACACAATGATAGAAGAAAATCTCATACACCTTTAAGGGGGGAGCACAATGATAAAATAAACTCTCCTACACCTTTAATGGGGGAAGTAAATTGTTGAAATCAATATGTTTAGTGGCCATCCAAAACCACCACCTTATTCAAAGAAGATTGGTTAATGCTCATTCAAAAACCACCACTTTAGAGGAAATTTCAGCCTAAAAGTGGCCTCCTAAGGCAAAATAATAAAATAATAGTTAAATAATAAAATAAGAGCTTTTAATTTTGGAAAAAAAGAAAAATAGTATATTTTTTAATTGTATTTTTCACTTATCTCCTTATAGGTAAACTCAAATTTTAAGTGTAGACACTTGTTGGATGTGAAATTAATTTCGAGATCCAACGAGTACCCATTATGCATACTTATGAGACGACCCACAACGATAAAAATTTAAGATAAATTAAAAAAACGTGTTCAACATGCTTCTTTAATTTATCTTCAATTTTTATCAACGTGACTCTTCTCAAAAGTATGCATAATGGGTACTCGTTGGATGTCGAATTTAATTATGCATCCAAGGAATGTCTACACTTGAAATTTGAGTAAACGTATAATGAGATAAGCAAAAAATACATTTTAAAAAGTAGTTTCTCTTCTTTTGTTTCAAAAATATTTACATGTACATTTTTTTAAATTTAAAGGATTTTGATTGGTTTACATATCATGACATGAAGATTTCATGAAAATTTTATGGGAACTTTTAGGATGAAATTTACACTAATGCATTATTTAAAGAAGTCTAGTTATTGGTAAACCTTAAACCACTAATTTCCATGGAAGATGGTTAATGGTCCAAAAAAAACCACCACCTAAAGAATCCATAGCCCCAACTTGGATCCTTTCCAAACATGAACTACTGAAAAAAATCTTACCTTGCACCTTATAAGGGGGAATATTAGATAGTAAGATTCAATTTTTGAAGTCTTATTAATAAAATTGATCAACACTCAATAAGAAATTGTGAATTTCAACTTAATAACTACTCTCCTCAACATAAAATCATTTCAATTATTCAACAAAAATATTCAGACATAGTGGTTATTCACTTCCAAATATATAGATAATGGTGTTTTTTCAACGAATCTACATCGAAACCCTGCTCAATAGTTTTATATTGAAGAGGACATAATTTATTAGTACAAGTGAAATTTATCAAGAATTTGTGGCTCATAACTCCAAAGGTTAGCATAAATTTTGGTCTCAGAAAAAGAATAATTTTTCTCGAACCTATGAGCCTCCCTTTAAGCCTCAACAAAATACTAATTCTCCACCTCCAACTTCTAAGAACGATGAATCCTTCTCCACGACAAAGAAGAAACATAAAAAGAAGAAGACAAAAATAGATGAAACATGTACCTTTTGTGGCAAATCTGGGCATGTTGAAGAAAAATATTGGGAAAAGTTTCAAGTCTTAAATGATGTGACGAAGAAGAAAAATATCTCAATAGAAAAAGGATATGATTTATGGATCTGCCCTGGGTATATCTATAGATCACTTGATACTTGAGTCAGGGGCATCACATGATATGAATCCTTGTCAATATTTTCTTCCTTTTACATCCCACAGTAGCATTTCGCAAATTGCGTCAAGTGACCCTACTCAACATGAAATTTTAGGGCCAGGTACTATGCATTTAACCAATGTGTGAATTAAAAATGTGCTCCTAGCACCTAAGATCTCTGTAAATGTATTATCCATTTATTATATTTGTAATTATAGTGATTGGAAAATGATGGATTTTTCTCCAAATTAGGTAGTTGTTAGAGAACTACATGATCCAATAGTTGTTTTTCTATTGGACATGTTGGTCATGCATCGAGATTATATAAGGTTGTCAGATTTCAAACATACTTAACTTCTTCTTTTATAGCTCATGGTGATTCCTCGTGTAGGCAATGACATGAAAGATTTGGCCATATAAATTATAAATATTTTCAACATATGTTCACTCAAAATTTGGTTTCAGGTCTTCCAAAAGTTTCTTTTACTAATGGGATGTGTGTAGGTTACACTCTTGGAAAACAACACAAAGATCCCTTTCCTAAAGGGAAATATTTAAGGGAAACAATTCCTCTTGAGTTGGTACATAGTGGTTTAATGACTCTTTCAACTCCTTTTGGAGGGGCCAAGTATGTACTAACGTTTATTGATAATTTCCTAGAACACTCTTAGGTGTACTTCCTAAAGTACAAGAGTGAAGTCTTTGTAGCCTTCAAGACCTTTACATAATTTTTTGAGAAACAATCATCATGATCCATAAAGAAGATACACACTAATAATGGGGTGGAATATGTAAATAGGGGATTCCAATATTTCTATAGAGAACATGGGATTATTCATCAACACTCTATTCCATACAATCCTCAACAAAATGGTTTTGTTGAAAGGAAGAACCAAACAGTCAAAGAGATGAGAAATTGAATGCTTAAGTCCAAGAAGTTGCATTAGAGAAATTTTGAGTTTTAAAAAGGACATCAAAAGGAATATTATGAAATAATAATGGAAATAAGAAAATAAGATTAGATTACCTGATCAAGTTTTGGAGGGACAAAATAAAAAACTACTTTTTAAACTTATCTCCCTATGAGTTTACTAAAATTTTGAGTGGAATCACTTGTTGGATGCATAATTTAATTTTTCATCCAACGTGTACCCATAATGCATAATTTCGATGGACCCCACTACATGAAAAAAATATGATTGTAATCACATTTTTTCATGTAATAGGGTCCATCAAAAGTATACAATATGGGTACTCCTTGGATGAAAAATTAAATTCCACATCCAACGAGTGCTCCCAATCAAAATTTAAGTAAAATCATAGAGAGATAAGTTGAAAATGCAAGTTGAAAATTTTGTTTTTTGTTTTTTTGTTTTTTTTTTTTTTTTGTTTTTACCTTTTTACTCGAAAAATGGTGAATCATCCCACATGGTTGAAATCATCATATTGAATCCTATTAGTTCTTATAAAGTTGATTTTTTTTGTAAATTTTTGTTTTGAGGCCTAATTTTTACCTCAAAATTTCTCTAATGTCACCTATCTTCTAAGCCAAAGCATTTAATTGTGTTGATTACATTCAAAGTAGGATGCCTCATAAGAAAATTCAACATATGAATATAGTGGAAGCTTAGACACATGAGAAGCCTGATGGCTCTTCTTTCAGGGTATTTGAAAGTCCTGCTTAGGCATTAATTTCAAATGAAAAGAAAAAATCCATGGAAAAGAAGAGTCAACAACTAATATTTTTTGGTTATGGTGAGGACATGAAGGCATATCAACTTTTTTATCCTACCTCTAAGGAAATTTTGTTCCAAATAGATGTTAATTTTGATGAGAACAACTATACAGGATCCTTATTCCTCTTCTTCCTCACCTTTAACTATTGATAATCGTTCTAATCATTGTGATGCTTTTGTAGATCTCAAAGAAGAATAAAATTTTGTTGAATATCCTTAACTAGAAGAAAATCTTCCAATAGCACCATCATAACATGAGAAATCAAATTAGGAGCCTCATGTTCTAGATGAACCCTTGAGTATGAATCAACTGAATTCAGTTATCTAGCCTGAAATCCACCACAGTCAAAAGGAATCTCCATTTTGGGAAATGACATCTTAGAACATACAAAATAGTTTTCTAATGCTATTGGAATACCTGAGCGGGAATTTTCCATGACGAATGAGTAATATTATTTGATGGAGGATCATACTTGGGACCTTGTTCCTCTTCGAAAGTGACATAAATTGGTCCATTGCAACTTGGTATACCAACTCAAATAAGATGTGAATGACTTTGTTGAAAAAGATGAGACATGTACTATGGACAAGGTAAATTCACAGGTTGAAAGGATTGATTATGCCAAGAATTTTACCTCATTGATAACATAGATTCTATAATTATTGTGGTTTCTCTATCTACCTCCTGACCATGATCAGTTTACCAATGGATGTAGAGAGTTCCTTTCTGCATGTAGATCTACATGAGGAGATTTACATGGAGTAGCCCCATAGTTTTTTGCAAGATCCTTCACTTTTTTATAAGCCTCAGTATTCCTTGTCTTGTCTTAAACAAGCGCCTATAGCATCTTATGAGAAGATAGATACTTTTAGGCTTGTTTTTGGGATCAACCATTATCATTATGATCCTACAGTTTACACTCAGAGATAGGGCTCTAATTTATTAACTCTAGTTCTATATGTGGATGGTTTGATCCTTTTGGTTCTTCATAGAGGGAATGACCTAAGGTTCAATATTTTTCTGACAAACCCCCATGAATATGCATATTGTTAATGTCTATACGAAAATGTGGTCTCACTCGAGGTATGTAATGGGATTGTAGAACCTTGTGTAGGTTATGTAGGGAGACAGGGGCATAGGAGGTTTTTCTAGTTCACAAAAACCCAACCAAAGCTATCACAACTACTAATTCTCACAGAAAACCCCGTTATTCAGACATATAACCCCACATTTACCACACACATAACAATTTCCATGGACTATAACTATAATATTGGTTGCTTATATTACATGTTTTATATGAGAAAATCATTCTTCAATATCCCTTTAGCACATATGCACAATATAACTTCGATAGGAAACAACAAAAACTAGGTTCATTCTTTCTACATAGACATAGTTATATACATCAACTAATGTAGCTACAATAATAGAAAATTTTATATAGACTCAAATTGCATCAATGATATTCACCACCGTAACATAGAATTACACATAAAAACAAATATCTAAGGCCAAAACACCTGACTACTAAAAGAAATTTGTACATAAATTCAGGAGTGTGACAACTAAACTCAAAACTCATATCATCATAATATGAAACTAGCCAATTCCATAAGATACAATGCACACAATATGTACAGACTTACATTGTAATAGAAACCCTTTACATTCATCTCCATGGTATTCATCAATAAAGCACTAACAAGAAGATCAAATATCATTGACAATACAAAATAAAGCATAACAAAGTAAATAAAGCACAACAAAACCAAGAATAGAAATTAGGCAGGGACTTCGGAACCCTTGATCAACAATAAGTTTCCTTTTTATAGAAGAGGCCATCCAGATCCAACTCAAGGAATCTTCTGCTAGCTCATCTAGCTAACTTATTCTAATCTCAACTTTATTCCACTCCGTCCCTTGCCGAGACTTACACCTTAGTCCATGTTTAACCACCTCGTGTAACTGGAAAATACTGTCAGCAAAATAATAAAATAGTTCTTGTGTAGTCTTTGTGGCACATATCGGTCAAGCATTAGTCTTTGGAACCTTTGTGAAGTATGTCAAGCATTGGTCTAACCTTTGTGAAGTATGTCAGGCATCGGCCTTTGGAGCCTTTGTGAACTATGTTAAGCATCAGTCCATCCCTTCCTACACAATACTCCCACACTTAGTCAAAATGCCAAAAATTTGGCCCTTATCTCTTCTTTTGCCCTAAATTCCCCTAACACTATTAGTGGCTCTTCCCTAAGCCACTTTGTTTCTATTGTGTAACAAGGGAAGGGAGGACTTAAGAAATATTGGCCACAAATTTCTCAAATGTTTCCTTGGCCTAGTGTGCAGTGGTGTCTACCTTGATTACTATTGTGAGCATGCCTGCAATTATTTATTTTTGCACTTGGGAAACATGGAAGAATGGCTCATTTTTAGCTATAAGTTTATGTGTTTTACTTTGCGCAAAAACCATATCACTAGTGACCTACATGGCCTCATCCTATAATTGTTCAACATTTTGTGCCAACTACTAGTGCTACACCCTCCACTGATTGCTTTTCCAACCCAATGTTGTAATTTCCATCATTGTGGTGTGGTGATGTGATATAGGCAAGGAGAGTATACTATTGTGAATGATTTCATTACACTGTTCAAGAAATCGAATCTTAGCACTAAGATGCTAAAGCTCGACATTGTCCAATAGTCTATGTCATAGCCCAATTCTTTCCTCATAAAGTTGCATGCATTCCTTTTCAATTTTTCAGGAATTTTTTAGAGACTTGGCCATAGTACACTCTTTGTATCTTCTTTCAATCTATTTTGGAAGGCTAGAAATATTGATCTACAATAGTAATTATTCCACCTTTTCCTCCAGGCCATCAATAAATTGCTCTATTTCTAATAATTTTTCTTCTAGTGGAACATCCACCTCCATGGGTACCCTAAGCATTTTATTGTATACAACTTTGATAGCTCATTGAAGTGTCTCTTATCTGGCTTCTGCTTGATGTTTGGCCTCCTCTATCTATCTTTGTGCCTCCTACAATGCTTGGAGTTCCATATTCGATTGGACTAGGTCTGCTACTGTTGATTGTGCTCTAACCTATATTTCTTATGCAATAGAATACTATGAAGAATTAAGAATAAACATGGGTAGTTGTGAGATAACCAAATCTACATTTGGTAAAACTTGTACCCATTGTTGAACTTTAGTATCTTGAAAGTGAACTATGACAAATGGAAAGGATAATGTGTAAGGCTCTAAGGATGGCATAGAGGGTTGCGATGGTTCTGATTGATTCTCTAGTGTGGGAAGCATACTAGTCACCTTTGAGACTGTCACTAGATTAAGAATGATTGGCACAAGAGTTGTGACCGTCAATGAGGCTTCTATCATCATTTGTTGTTTCTCTAACTACTACTACATGTGGTCCTACTATTCCATCTACTCTTAGGATTCCTTTCCAATAATGGTGAAAATGGCCACAATCCATTGTTCGATCACCTCATTCAATTGAGTGGCCAACCTCTCCAAATCATGCTCTAATAGATTGGGTCCAACCGTATTGGTTTCTTTCATTTTATTTTGTGTTCTTGTCAGTTGGCCTAGCATGGGCCAATTTTCTTTCTTCGACACTATCTCTTCCTGCTCTGGATCTAACGATGGTGTGATAGGACATTATTTCTCTAGTTTTTTCAGTAGGGGTTCTAACTAAGTTTCTATTTGGGCACATTCTTCCCACTTGGATGGCCATTGGTATGTCTGGATCTATCTTCATCTCATAATCAACATCCTTGATATATACCTGTGTGTCTGGAATAATTTTGCTCAACACAGAGACATCCAATACTAAGATTATCCATTCTGCTGACCATTCATTGATGAGTTGTTACACAATATCTTTCTAGATTATGTATCTACATTGTAAACATGTTCCATGAGGATCAACCTTGACCTAGATATACATAGAGTGTGGGTTGGTCTGGAAGCACGGCACTAGGTTATAAGCTATGACTATCTGTTTTGGTATTCATGATACATTCATAATGACATGAGTGATAGCTTCTTTCCATATATAAAAGATCACATTATTATATTGTTTCCTCTTTTGATCAGTTGTAAACCATAAACTACCAAACATGGCTATGATGAAGTCAATCTTGTCTACATCAAGTAGAACGACATATTTTATGAGTTTCCACGCAGTGAGTGTGATGAGAATTAATTTCCTGGGATAATGGAATTCCATGATCTTATCTTATGCATCAAGGTATTTTTTCATGAATTGGTTTAGTAGGAAGGTTTCCCATTTCATCTTCAAGTATTCCACACACTTTGTAGTAGTGGCGGGCACACTTGTTTCACACTGGTCTTTTAGGCATTTTCATAGTAGTTTGTAGGTCATCAGTTTGGTGGAAAACCACACACCACCTTGCTCAATACTAGTAATATCAAGCCCAAGCTTCCCATGCCCTACCTTAAATTTCTCCTCCTTTTCTTTAGCCACGATTTTTTCATTCTTCTTGTTAAAAAGTGGCAGAGGATCATGGTCATTTGTTGGGAGCCTTATAATCCTATAAAGCAACATTTTATTAATTTATATGGGCTCATTGACCCATATAAATCCTCCATGCACACCATTTAATAATATTTTTACCTAAGTATTCACCTAGATTCTCTGGACAAAGTGCAAGATGTTGAGAAAGTTCAAAACTCCATATTTCTCCAACATGACTACCCTTTATTGTACCTCGACCACCACTAGTTTCCTCAAGTTTTCAACCCTCGACACATAGAATTAATGTGAAAATTCCAAGAATTTCTTAAGTTCCCTCACATCATTGTCATTATATTTCAACTTATCCACCAAGCCCAACATTTCCCCTTCCTTAATGACCCCCCATGGAATCAAAGCTATCACGAATTTATACTTTAGCTCCTTCAAAATGGAAACCTTTCACTTAGTCACAATTAGCGGAAAAGGTGTGCTACTAGTAGCCTTATTTCTCAATTTCTTGGTAACTAACGAATATGCCATTGTAAAAAAGGTTTGAAATCATGAAATGGGCTTTGTAATTCATGAACTGTACTTTGGAATACACTTGGCTCTTTGTGCTTCCTTGGCTCTCTACTCTTAACACTTGAAAAATGTGAAACATGAAACTGAAATGA
Organism: Pinus tabuliformis; assembly: GCA_031772625.1. Classification (NCBI taxonomy): domain Eukaryota; kingdom Viridiplantae; phylum Streptophyta; class Pinopsida; order Pinales; family Pinaceae; genus Pinus; species Pinus tabuliformis. The sequence continues at coordinate 760,113,626 of CM062815.1, read as the reverse complement.
AAAAAAAAAAAAAATTTACTAACAACATTCATGCTTATCGTTCATCTCTAGCTACATTAACTAATGGGTGATCATAGCCATGCCCTGCAATAACTTAGTTGAACTTAAAATTCTATGGAGCATTGAGTGGGAATGCCATTTATGCTTTTTCCCAGGTTGGATGTCATGTGAGTATCCTTTTTGATAAAGCCATGAATTTGGAGCAGATTTTCTTTAATTAACTTTTATTACCCTTTTTGTTATCGAGCGCCATAATGTCCAATCTGCATGGGTGGCACATGCTTTTGAGGATGCCATCTTCTAAAATTTTCCATTCTCCATTATTGTTACCATTTTCCAGTAGTATTCCATTCTACTAGTCCTATTAAATGTCATGCACTTATTCAACTGTGGGCTCTCCTTACTGTGCAATGTCTAGGCTCATGGTGTACCAACTCTTTAATGTGATAGGAAAGGTTGTCTTTGCCTAGTCTATCACACTACTTCCTTGTGGTTTTTACTATGTGACTTCTACCTACAACAAAAAAAAACATTATAACATAAAGCTTTTCTTTTTACTCTATATACATTTCATCATTGGGTCGAGGAGCAGCTCTCTTTGTACACCTTCAAATTACTCCCATTTACGAGTCCATCGAGGGGATCTCCTTTCAACTTCAAATTGAACTACCCTTTCCTCAATGACATAACGAACAATATTGGGACCCAATTAGTTCATCCAGAATTTGCCATGGTGTGCCAAAAATATGTTGTCATACATTAGCACTAGATCTCCATCTTGAAACTGCTTCATTTTGATAAGGTGAATATGCCATGCCTTTTCCTTACTTTCTACACATTCTATTGAAATCCTGCTACAAAGAAACCCTCTCTCTCTCTCTCTCTCTCTCTCTCTCTATATATATATATATATATATATATATGAATGAATGAAAAACTAGCTCAAATCCATCTTAACTCTAGTTGTTTCATGTGTACAGATGGATCAAATCCTTCAAGGCCAAAACCAATTGTGAGAGTGAAAATCTTGAGGAAAAGATTACACATAGAGGGATTTGATCCTTGTTGGTGCATGATAGATCTAGAGTGATGATGGATATTGAGTAATATATTTCAATGGTTTGCCAATGTGGGAGATGTTTAATTCCCTGTATGATCAACATGGAGTTGACATGTGTCATCTATGTGAGTGTGTACTATAAGAACCAACGTGTGTGTGTGTGTGTGTGTGTGTGTGTGTGTGTGTGTGTGTGTGTATCATGGAGGGAATTATACATCACTTATCAAGGCCATGTTAAGCATAGAGAAAAATTACATAGATCCCTCATTACCATATAATTTTAATGGTTGATAACAAATGATAGGCCCATTTTCAAAAACTTACCAATATTTACTTATAAAGAAATTATATCTTTGAAAACACATCTTCTTATCTCTCTATACAATACAAAAGATAATTTTTTGGAGATACAATAATACTAGAGCATGACAGAGAAATTTTAGTAATTGCAAATATTGATTATGACCCTATAAACATTAAGAAACACTGCATTTTAAGCATGGTCAGGACAAGCCTTAAATTCCTATAAAACTATACATGAGTCCAAGTACCACAGAGAATTCCTATACACCATTGCAACCATTACAAACCACCTTAGGCCTACTCTAAACTAAAAAATTATGACATGAATTTAATGAGGTGATAAAACACAAAAGCACCTAAATTTTATAGTTTTTAATGTTAGTGTTTTATTCTCAATTTTCTCAATTTTTACCTAAATGAGAGAGATTTAAATATCATGTAGCTCAAGTTTGTCTTGATTTCTTTATAGAATTCCTCACAATTACATGAGCGTCTTGTGCAGCGTTCATTTTCCCCAATCTCCAATCTTTAGATAACCCTAAAATTGCTTAAATACTTCCCTCATTTAGGTACTTAGAGATAACACTATCCATAACATCTGCATATATTTTCCATAAAAATAACATGTCACTATTAAGGAAACTTAAATTTCACATATTCATGCACATTTTTTATTTATACAAACTATATATTCATAAAGCTAATTCAAGTTTTTCATTTCATATTTTTACATCCTATTTAAATTCATTGTATACGTACCTTGAATCATCTCTCGAAGTTATCACATTGTTGTTTTCACATGTATGTATTTCCACTAACATGTTATTAGAGACCATCATTAGTTTTTTTATATAATATATATATATATATATGAAGAACTAGCACAAACCCTTTGGATATTTCATGCATAGTGAGGAATCAAATCCTTTAGGAAAAAAAATAGAGTGAAAACCTTGACGATAATATTATACATAGATGGATTTGATCCTTATTGGTGCCTAATAGATCCAAAGTTGATTGATATTGTGGATATTGAGGGAAACATCTCAATGTTTTTCATATCATGGAGTTGACATGTGGTATGTATCTTAGTGTACTATAAAAACCGATGACATATCCATGTTAGCTATATATTTATCACATACTAAGAAGGATCAATACCTTCAATATACAACAATTCCCTCATGTTTTACAATCTAAAATGATTTTCTCCTTCAAATATTTAATTTTAATTTCTCTTGGTGAATGATAGATCTACATTGATTTCTCTCTCTATATAAATAACTTGTGAAGTTCATAGTAAGCATAAAGAAAATTACACAAACACCAATAAACCCACTTTCAAAAACTTACTAATATTTACTTGCAAACCAATGACAACTCATTTCCATATCTCTACACACTAAAAAAAAATTATAGAATATACAATAACACTAGAGTATGACAAGGAAAGATTATATTAATTGCAAATATTAATTATGAGCCCTTCGTATTAAGAAACGCCACATTTTAAGCATTGTTACTACAAGCCCTAATTTCATATATAACCATACACGAGCCCAAGTACCTTAGATAATTCCTAGACACCATTGCAAGCATTACACTCCACCTTGAGCCTGCTCTAAACCAAAAAAAATTATACCATGCATTTAATGAGGTGATAAAACAAAGAAGCACCTAAATTTTATAATTCTGAGTGTTTATTTTATTCACAATTTTGGCCTAAAACGAGACAGATAGCTTTAAACCTCAGGTAGCTCAAATTTGTCTTGATTTATTTACAAAATTCCTCACATCTGCATGAGTCTTTCGCAGCCTTAATTTTCCCTCGGTCTTCCATCTTTAGATAACCCTCAAATTGCATTAATACTGGCTGGAGTTCAATCTAAGATTTTATCCAGCCCTCCAGCAGTATGACTCCGGAAAAACATGTGAAGGGATGGAGGCTTTTATTTGACGGGAGTTCAATATAAGATTTTATCCAGCCTTCCATCAATATGACTATGGAAAAACATGTGAAAGATGCAGGTGTTTTCGAAAAAACATGTGAAGGGATGGAGGCTTTTACTTGACAGTAGTTGAATCTAAGGTTTTATCCATGGGGGTGGGAAATCATACACATCTATGAGCATAATTAAAAATTAAAAAAATAAATATATATAGATATATCTTAAATCAGAGTTTATTATTGTTATAATTAAATGGTTGATAATTTCTCATCAATTCATAATAAGCATAAGATTTTTCAATTCCCATCCATTCATAATAAGCATGAAGAGACTTTTTTCTTGATATATCTGATATTATCAAAATTAAAAACAAAATCATAAAATATAAATAAATTATAAGTTTAAGTTAAATAAGAATTATTATTATTATTATTATTATTAAAATATTTAAAATATTAGCTAAGCATATATTTATTGTTGTGTCTTATTTATTGTTGTGTCTACAAGCCTATGAAGAAGATGTTGTCATGTAAAGTTACATTTAAAAATAATAAAATAATAGTTACATTAACAAATTAAAAAATGCTAATAAAAAATAAATGTCACCTATAAATAAAACACCAATTTCCATCTTAATTTCATGTCAAAATTTATATAGAGATAAAAAGTAATTGAACTAAAAAAAATAGTATGAGAAAGATTTGTACGTCCTTCACTTCTTTACATGGATTTGACACATGACATGGCATGTAAAAATATAATATTATTGATACTACATTATGTGTAATTCATTCATAACAGATGGTATGGATTTAATCTCCATAAAATATTCTAGAATATTATTAATACTATACACAAACCAAAGTATGAGATTTATCTCCAAAGTAGCTATATTTTTCTGTCTTTTTATCTAAAGTCCTATTCGATTAATAAGTTCTTTGTAATTCAAGGTATGATAGATATATGTAATTCCTTCCATGTTTAAAATGCAATAGATATCTAACATTTTTATCTCCTCTAGGGTTAACTCAATTGGTCGAGTTCCCGTCACTAAAATGCCTTGCTAATGGGAGGTCACGAGGTCACTTCTCATCGACGTTCAAGAGGTTAGACTCTGCTAATAGGCTAATATGATGCGATTCCTTTAAACATGCCGATTGATATAAACATGTGAAATGAAATTAAATGATATAATAATAATAATAAAAAACTAAATATTAAAAAATTTAATCTTTTGATTTATGTTTAGTTAATTCAAATATTTAATTTCTAATTATATTAGTTTATTTTAAATATATTTTTAAAACTTATTTATTAATTTTATTTTATTTTCTTTCAATCACTTTCTCTACATATAACTATATATCGATTCCATATATAACTAAATCTCGATTCCATATTAACAATGGAAGGAGTTATAGATCTATATCGATTCCATATATAACTATATATCGATTCCATATTAACAATGGAAGGAGTTATAGATCTGCCTAGGTTGTATGTGTGAGTGGGGAGAGAGAGCCTCTAGGCGATAATTTTTTAATTTCAATAAAAAAAAATTAAGATAAAATTGCCTCAAATTACTTTATAAACTAATAAGTATAGATTCATTTTAAATGGGGTTTTATGTTTGGAGAGGAATGAATTTTTTTAATGTGTAAATATTTTAATTATTTAATTCTATATAATCACATAACCATGTTAACCATGAATTTAGTAAGTGCTAAGAGGAATCAAGTATTTTGAAGTGCAAGCTTTTTTTAGAATGCAAAGTTTGAAAATGTTGGCAACTATCTCCAGGAGTGCTTCTAAATTTGTGGTTAAGATATATATATATATATATATATATATATATATATATATATATATATATATATATTACATTTCTGAATGCATAAATGGAATCAATGCCTTAAAAATTATATTAGGTATTTAGATTGTAGACTATATAGTTTAAATCTTTGTTAAATTTTAAACAAAATTAACTATACATGAAGAAGACCAAAATGTATAATATTGATACTAGAATTGTTTTAACCATAATTTTTTATTTCAATTGCTATATATAAACCATATATAGTATATATATTTGATATGGAAATAATTTAAGATAGATTTTCATTGGAATATTTTATTTATGACACACATTGGAAATAAATGCCACTTAATTGAATGAATTACATTTCTCTTTTTTATAAAGTACTTGATTTTTTTTTCTCACTTACTTGTTTTTGAACATTGAAATATTTTATTATGGTTAATATCAAAATATTATTTTTTTAATTTTCACATGAAAATGATATTAAGTAATATGGATATTCAAATAATTTACTTAAATCATGTAATTAAATATTTTTAAAATTATAAGAATTATACCTATACCCCCATTCCAAAGTGAATATTTTTACATTTAATTACTTTATCTCTCTTTAAATCTTATATAAAATTATGTTATTTTATATATGATTGAGAGTAAAACGTTTTTGCCACATTTCTTTTATATTGGATTGAAATATCAACAATTATTGAGCACAACTTTTAAATAAAACTTAAGAAATATCCATATTGCTTTTTTATATTGTCTATTTCTTTTTATTTAGAGAATATTTTATTTTCATTTTAAAATGCACTGAAGGAATGACAATGTCATACTACCCTCTACAATGCACCTCTAAGAGCAATTAAGTATTGAGAAATTTACACATTAACAAAATTTGTCTCCTCGAGTTGAAAATGAATCTAGATTGGTTTAATTATTTTAAATGTTATACACATAGCTATTATTATTATTATTATTATGAAACAAGATTTCCCCTCAGTTAACTATAAAACACTTTACTATTCTAACTAATTAAATATCAATTTACAATGGATATTGCAATTTTTTTATTTATTATTTTGTTTTGTTAATATTCTTTTTTTATGTTATTAAATTGCATATCTCTACAAATAATTAAATAACAATAAACTTATGATTCTTAACTCTGTATCTACCAAATGTGGAGAGATCAAATCTCGTTTTAGTAAAAAAGGAGGTTGCATATTGAGAAAATTGATTCTTCTTATCGAAATCTCGTTTTAGTAAAAAAGGAGGTTGCATCTTGAGAAAATTGATTCTTCTTATCAAAATTAAATTTTCTTGGTAGATCTAGAGTTAAGATGGATCTAGACTAGTTTAATTGCATTATAAATTTTTTAAGTGAAAAGTGAAATGCTTCCTTGTTATCTCAATATTAAAAAACTTGGAGTACCATTTAACAATTTTGATTTATAATTATTTTTATATTATTCAACAATCAAATAAAGTACAACACTATGTTGTCCAAGAAATATTATGTTGTTGTTGTTTTTTTTTTAATTTCGGTCATATATATGGTCATATATGTATATATATGTATATATATGTATATATATATGTATATATATATGTATATATATGTATATATATATATATATATATATATATATATATTCATGATCGTTATTTAAAATAATAATAATAATAATAATATTCTGCAAGTGTAATAACTTTGCACAACATAATGTCATATGGATAGTTGCTAACCATTTTTTACGCAAGAATGCAATGTGATAGCTGCCCACCATAATTTAAACAAGTATTTAGATTTAAAATAGTGGGTAAAAAATTTGCAATAACATTTCTTTTTATTTACAAAGAAATTTCAAAATATGTTAAAACTCTCATCCACAAATACCCAAAATGAAAATGAAAATGAAAATGAACATAAAAATAAGAAAGAAAAAGGTATAGACCACAAGAAAGTATCAAAATTATGTGATTAAATTTTTGAGTTTATCTTGATTGTTGATTCCTCAAATATTTGATAATCAAATAAACATGGACACTATTAAATAATTGACAATATTTATATAGATCTGATTTCTAAATATTCAACAATCAAGACAAAAAAATCCTAATTAAAAACCATGAAAAAAAAAAATATGTATACTAGAAAAACTAACTCTCTCCTCTTTTACTTGATAACAAATTCGCAGAAATGATTTAAACGTAGTTTCATCGTGATTCAAGTTTTCGAGGAACGGAGATTTAACCCCATTTTAATTCGACTTAGCTCATGAACAAAGATCCAAATCTATTAGAATTCTGACAGCTTCTGTACCCCACTCTCATAATAAGAGGAAAGTTCGCTTTAAAAAACAGCTCCTTCGAATATATGAGGTCAGATTTTGTTAGCGATTACTGTCTAAAGTCGTTTTCACAAACTATCCAGCCGGAACGGCCGGTTCGTTAGTGGGTTCACCTTCCCTACAATTATTTTTCCTTAATTAAAAATGGACACATACGTTAATTATTACATTTTTAATTAGTGCCCTATTATATTATTTATTTTTTAATGATAAATGTTCAATTTTACAAATATTTAGGCCTACCTATCTCTTCCTACACTGGGATTACGGTGTACTTTCTTTCTTAACAAATTATAATATTTTAAATAATTATTAATTATTTTTTATTTTTATTAATTTTATTTATTGTGGTATTTAAGAAGTATTTTACAACATCCCCCTTGTTTTTGTTTTGTTTCAATGGATTAAATTAAAATAGGATTAAGTAATTCAATATTTAAATAAATTAATGTTATAACATTCTATTATATAATAAAAATAAGAATAAAATCCCTTTACGTATCTATTTGATTAAATAAATTAAAAAATGAATTAAACTAATTTTATTTAATAGGCCAAGGAAAATATTTAAAATATAACATTCTAATATATAATATATTATAATGAGTTATTATTCACTAAAATTAGAATATTATTCTATTATTAGAAGTTATTACCTTTGATTTATTAAATCTAGTCGTTATATAACCGTTGATGGTCAACCTAGCCATTGGAAGATCTGCTCTCCCTATTTATTTTGCAGCTATGATCTGACTCCTCAACTTGTCCTAATGATGAACCACACTAGCTGGTTTGAAACGCGTCGACAAAGGTTTTCTACGTGTGATTTACGCCGGAACTCTTCTTATAAAAGTATTTTACAATATAGTATGAAATGTTAATAAAATAATATTTATATTAACAAATTAAAAAGTACTAATAAAAAAAAAACTAAATTTCACTATTTAATATATGACACATGGTATATAAAAACAAAATTATGGATACTACATGATTTGTAATTCATTCTATCTTCCTCTTAACATGTAACATTTAAAACTAAAATATTTACTTTTTAGAGGAAGAAGATATGTAATGTTTTCACTACTTATATGGCTTTCACACATGGCATGTAAAAATAATACTATCGATATTACATGATGGGTAATTCATTCTATGTTTCTTTGACATGTAACATTTAAAAAAAAATTACTATATAATTATGTGAATAGGCATGTCTATTTTATAATAGGTTTTTGTTATGTGAAATGTAGATTTAATATGTTCACACAAAACCAACACGTATGGACTTATGTGAATAGGCATGTATATTTTAGAATAGGTTTTTGTTATGTGAAATGTAGATTTAATATGTTCACACAAAATCAACGCTTATGGATACCAGATATAAGTGAAAACCCATAATGGAGAAAACCAAGAGTTTGTTGTTGTTGTTATGCAAAGACAAACTTATACTTCCTCTATTTCATTAGCTTTTGGAGACTCCAACCTTTTTCTTATTTTGCAAGCTACAACTTGATGGAAGCTCACACTTCCACTTACATCTATTTTCTACAGGTTTCTACCCGCAGGAGGCTCCTACTTCAATTTGTTCTACAATCTACAACTTTGAGAAGATTCTTCGGCAAAAATCACATTGAGATGCTTTTGTTGACCCGTTTCAAACCAACCAGTGTGGTTCATCGTCAAGACAAGTTGAATGAACAGATCTCGCTTTGCATATTAAATAGATAAGGCAGAATATCCAACGGCTATATTTCTGGACCAGGTAACGACTATATTGAGAACGGCTGGATTTGACCGGGAAATGGCTAGTTTGAATCTTGATAAAGGGTATAAACTTTATCGAATTAAATAAAGGACCATTTTATAATTATAAATATATACAAGTAAATTATAAAATAAATTAATTTAAAATAGTTAGTTATCAAAGTTATTATATATAAATATTAGTTAGTTATAAAAGCTATAAAAAATAGAGTAATATATAAATAGTTAGTTATATTTTAATTAAAATATAAGTTAAACGAACCTTGTCATACACATATATTATAAATATATATTAAAATTAATTATAAAATAAATTAATTTTAAATTAATAGTTAAATTTTTTTTAAACATATAGATATTAGAGTAATTTAAGGGTTAAAAAAAAAACTATAATATTTAAAAATTAATTAATAGTTTATTTAAGGGTAAAAATTAGTATATTATCCTAGATTAGTTTCAAGAATATTTTCCTTCTGTTATTAGAATAAAACAATAGCATAAATAAAGTGCTATTACAATAACTCCACCTATATCAACCACAACAAGGGAAAAAATACTAAAAACAACCAGATCAAGCTAAACCAAGGGAGGGGAAGAAAGGAAGAAAAGGATTAGGAGGAGAGGGCTGGGACCCAGCAACTACTGATCTTCCATCCATCCTCTCTATTGAGATTGTTTGGCCTTTTTTCAATCTTAAGGGCTTCCCTAAATTTCCGATGATGGAATTGCGACACTCTAGCAATAACACTAGCTTCCTCGATATAGACATGATGATTGGTTTTCTCCACATGCTCTGCTAAAGTGGAAGACCTGGTTCTCCTATGCTTAAGGTCAACTACGTGCTCACTAATTCTTTGATTAATGGAGCGACCAATCTCACCAATATAGGGGGTACCACATGGACAAGGAATAATATATACCCCTTTCATGTCCTTGGGGTCAATAGGATCCTTCACTGATCTGAGGGACTTACGAATGGTGTTAAGAGGTCTAAAGGTTGAGGGGACATTATGCTTCTTAAGAATCCTCGCAATCCTATCCGTGGTCCCCTGAAAAAATGGAAGATGGACACTAGGAATCCATTCTTTAGGTCCTCTTCTAGATAACGAATTCTTAGCTGCTTTGAGGAAAGCCTTTTGTCTCAAGTGTCTGCTATAACCGTTCTCAACAAAGACATTAAGGAGATGGGATTTCTCCTCCTCGAAGTTCTTTTCATCAGAGATCCTTAAGGCACAAGTATTTATCCTTAAGGCATGAGTATTTATCTAAATTGCATAAATATCTTTTCATCAGAGATCCTTGCTGGATATCAGGATATATGTCCAACAAATCCAATGCTTTGGGCTCAACCCGATTATCTTTTCCACCTTTCCCATCGCAGTCTTTAGCTGAAAACTGGAATTCCTAGGATTTGATCCTGGATCCTTGCAAGAGAAACCAGATGATATATTTCCAATTGTTAACAAATAAACAACATATTAACGAAATTTACAAATGAAAAGATGAATTTACAAAATGTAATGAGTTTAACGGCAGATAAGGGAAATTATTCTGATTTAGAAAAATGATTACAATTTGGAGGAAACATGTTTTAACCCATGATTATTCATTAAACCATACATCGATGACAGCATAATATTTATGATTTAACCTCATACTTACCCGTGGCACGCTTTGCAGAGCTCATCATTGACACTGACGTGGTCAACGTAATTCCATATTTTAAATTTGAAATTTATTTTTGGCGCTGAGGCCTATTAATTATATCAGAAATGATGATAAGCTCATTGTCAGTGAATTTCCTCAGAAAAAATTATCAAAACATTAAAGTGTTGATATCCCTGCTATCGATGATTTCCCTATTTATTACAACTAAAATGTTGACATTGAAACTATCAACATTTTCTAAAATTTTTTAAAAACAAATTAATTCGATAACAAAACCAATATGGAAAAACTAGAGATTTTGAAGATGTTTAACATAGCACCATATTTCTCAACATATTAGTTAAAAACTAAAAATCTAAAAACTACCCATTAAAGAAGACGAACCAACATAATGAATCATAAATTTTCCATATTTTTTCATAGTGTATTTTGAAAGATACAAAATTTTGATTTCACTGAATCATAATGACCTTTAGAAATTTTCTAAAAGCGAGGAAACATTCAACAAACATCTCCTTGTCCCACCTAATGTTTTTGGACAACATCCTTGGGATCGAGAGTCCAATCTCACTGAATGACTTACTTTTTCCCAAATACTAGCCATGTTTGGCAGCGTCTCTAGCCTGGTCATTAATAAGGAAAAATCAAAGTTGATTGCATATCATGTGGAAGAAAATGAGGTCAACATAATATTTGATCTCTTAGGGATTAAATTCAAACCCCTTGTTGAAGGATTCAAATATTTGGGCTTATACTTTAAACCATGTAACTACACGAGAAGTGATTGGAACTGGATCATAGAAAAATTGAAAGGAAATTATCTCGATGGGAAAACAAGTGGCTCTCCCTAGGAGGGAATATGATCATGACTAAGGCAGTCCTGCAAGGAATTCCTATCTATTGGATGCATCTTTTCCATCTTCCCATGTCTATCATTCGTAGAATAAACTCTATTATGGTTGATTACATTTGGTCTAGGTCCGAAGATAAGAAGAAAATACACTTGTCTTCCTTAGCTAACATTTGCAAACCATCTAAATATGGAGGTTGGGGTATTAAGGACACATATATCTTCAATTATGCTCTACTCACATCAAACCTTTATAAGCCCTTGGTGGGCAGGGGCATTTGGAAAAACACTATATGTTGGCTTGTTGGGGCTTGACCCAGGTTCGGAGGTGATTTAGCCAAACAATTCCCGGTATTACTGGCCATTTCGGCAATAGTCCACGGAGTGCAGAATGAGGTCTTACCCGAAGTGGTATGGGAGGGTGCTAGAACCAGGTTTCCGCACCCTGGAGATGTCTGATGATTTTAAGTGGTCCGCGGTTCGACCCTGCGCATACGTCGCTATGCGCACTTACCCGTACCTCGTAGCTTGAAATGCTGCCTTCGTACAGCCCTACTCGGGGGCCGAATACTGTTATTACCCAATTACTTACTAGTAATATACTATTGGTTGATTAATTTAGCTTATTTGTATGTTTTATGTTATCTTTAACAATATTCACAATTCATACAAAAGCGCGCAGTAACTAAATAGTATAAGTGAAATTCATAACCAACAGATAATAATAGAAGAACAGATACACATAGATAAGATAAAGCTTCTCTTTATTATTCTCTTTGTTCTATTACAGACTTGACTCTACCATGCACACTCATCTTCAGGGGTCCGCGCACTCAATTGCGGACTCTACTAGGCCTCTGCGCACTCAGCTGCAGTGCCTTCTCCTACTCTACAACACAAGACACACTTCACACTTCCGCTTAATCTCCAAGCCCTATCATGCTCATCTTCTATTAGATTCTATTCGATTCTATTAGATCTCTTTACAACTTAGAGCCTCACTCTATTTATACAATCCCATGGTCCGCGGACCAATGGTAGGCCTACATTACATTCAAAACTTACGGCGGATAGCCCTATGACTCTAACATACATTTTGTGCACGCAATTTGCGGAGCTTTACAACAATATCAACTCAAAACTTGGGCTTTGAGCCCCAAAACATGTCGTGGGGGGATTCTATGCCCAACAGGCCCCCAACACAAACATCGTGACTCGCCCTCGAGTCACTCTGTTGGCGCAGCAATCTTGGCGCGGAGTCCCTCCAACTGTTCTCGAATAGTACTGGTGTCCGCAGCGCAATGAGCTACTGCTTGTTGAACCTGCTGCATCCGTTCTTCTGAGGCCTTTGTGACTAAACTATTCTCATCCATCTTGATTGGTAGATGTTTATAGTCCCGCGGCTTTGTCTGGCTCCCTAGAGTGTGAAGACTGTGCTTCTGTCAGTTAGTCAGATAGTCGGCCCACCTGTGTAAGGCTTCAAATGACTGTCATTCACTTTTCTTGGGAAGGGTTCTCCATTTAATTTGACGAGCTAGACCACGCCTCCATCTGTGACTTCCTTAACTACGTATGGTCCCAGCCAATGCATCTTGAATTTTTCTAGAAAATTTTCAAACTTGCTGTCATATAGCAGTACTAAGTCATTTACTTTGAATGTGCACAACTTGATATGACGATCATGCCAAGCTTTCTCACATTGCTTTTGAACCTACTAATGAAAACCGACCAAGAACCGTTCCTCCTCAAGTTCTTCTAATTGCGCGAGTCTTTCTTCTAGAGCTTCGTGGTCCGTCATCCCTGTGAGTGCTGCTATTCGCAGACTAGGCACGATATATTCCATTAGCATGATAGCTTCCACGCCATAAACTAACCAGAAAGGTGTTTGCCCCATCAGTTTATTGTACATTGTTCTATAAGCCCAGATCACTGCCGGTATGCGCAGGTCCCAATCGCTTCACTACGCATTGCACACTTTGGTCAGTGCAGTCTTCAATATTTTATTGAATGCCTCCACTGTCCCATTGGCTTATGGGTGATATAGTGTACTCTTCTGATGATACACCTGGAATTCTTCTGTGAGTGCACTGATGGTTTCATTCAGGAAATGTGTTCTGCGATCACTCATTAAGATTTTCAAACAGCCAAATCGGGTCAACACGTTTTCAAACAAAAAATTCGCAGCCGTAGTGGTTGTGTAGTCTTTGACTGGCTACGCCTCCACCCATCGTGTCAGGTACTTTGTTGCAGTGATGATGTAGCGTGCACTCATCTTTCCCTGAGGTTTGATTGGCCCCACAAAGTCGATTGCCCATTTCTCGAACGACTCCAGTGTCATTTGTGGATTTAATGGCATCTCGTCCCTTCATGATGGTTTTCCAGTCCTTTGACAAATATTGCAAGCCTTACAATGTGCTTTCAAATCTTGGTGCAGGGTTGGCCACCACAACCCTGCACGGAGAATCTTCTGTGTAGTTGCTCGTCCTGCATAGTGTCCTCTTGCAGCGCCCCCATGTGCTTTCGTGAGGATATGAATTTGTTCAAATTCAGGTATGTATCTTCGCAATATCTCATCATTTCCCATTTTATATAGGTTCCCCGCGATGAGAGAGAAATCTGCCACGTGTACCACCAATTCCTTCTTCTGTTAGACGGAATATTCTTTTGGCGCAGCCCTTGTAGTCAGAAAGTGGATTATATCTTCAAAATGTCTGTCCACAACATGCACAGCAAAGAGTTGAGCATCAACTATTCCCTCCTCCAAATTAGTGAGTTCCTCGCCCGTCTCAATGTGCGACAAGTGATCCGGTCCTGCGTTCAGGTGTCTCGGCTTTACTATGACCTCAAAATCATATTCCTGGAACAATAAGAGCCACTTGCATATGCACCTCCCCAACACAGTCTTATTGACCAGATATTTTAGCATGGAATGGTCTGTATACATTTTGAAATGTCCTCCTAGCAAATAGTGCCGGTATTTTTGGAGCGCATACACCATCGCCAACCCCTCGCACTTGGTGGTGGAATAATTCCTTTCAGCTTTGGACAATCTTTGACTTGCAAACACGATAGGATGATCCTAGCCCTCTCCACCTTCTTGTGTGAGTGCTTCTCCCATCGTAATACACGATGCATCAACATGAACATGGAACTCCACATCCCATTTTGGGAAGACCAGGATTGGTGCAGAGGCCAATTTCCCCATCAAGACATCCAAACTCTTCATGTAATAATCGTTCCAACAAAATGTAACATCCTTTTTCAATAGTTTTTCCATCGACACTGTGATTTGGGCATAGCTTTTGATGAACTTCCTATAGTACCCGATGTGTCCCAAGGTAGCGTGCAACTGTTTAACACTTCGCGGTGCTTCCAAATTTAGAATAACGGCAATCTTCGCAGGGTCCACCATCAGTCCCTATTTTCAGACCACATGTCCCAGCAGGTTCCCAAAGGGAACCAAAAATGTGCACTTCTTAAGGTTCAATGCAATTTGGTGTTGTCGGCAAGTATCCAGCATCAAGCATAAGCTTGCTACGTGGTGCTTAACCAATCCGAAGACAGTCCAATCATCCAGATAGACCTCCAGGAACTTGTGGATGTATTCTTTGAATGTGGCAACAACGATGCACGAAAATATGGCTGGCGCATTCTTCAATCCAAACGGCATAACGGTGTATTGAAAACAACCCCATTCCGTTGCGAAGGTCATTTTGCTCCTGTCTTTTGGCGCGATCTTGATCCAGTGGTATCCTGAGAACCCATCCGTGAATGAGTATGCTTCTTGTTTGCCAAAATTCCAATACTTCATCTGTGAACGGTGTCGGGAGTGGGTCGTGGACACAGGTGTCGTTCAGCTTCCTGAGGTCCACGCATATTCTTATTTCTCCCTTCTTCTTTTTCTCCTATACTACCATAGGACTCACCCAGTCGGATTCTTCCACTGGCTCAATAATTCTGGCTGCGAGCATTTTGTCTAATTCTATGCAGACCTTTTCTTTATATTTCAGATTCAAGCGGTAAGGCCTCAGTTTTACCAGCTTCACGTCAGGTTTTAGGGTGATCTTCATCATCCCTAAGTCGCCAACGATCCCTTTTAAATCCATAATTTTGGTCAGGAATAAGTCTTGGTATTCGCGGAGTAACTCAGTGACCTTATCCACCGTGGCATCATCCCAATAGTCTCCGAGCATGGTATACTTTGGTTCTGCCTCTGTCCCAATGTTTACTTGCTTTGTTTTTAGCAGCACGGTGATGTCGGGATCCTCAATCAATGGTCCTTGAACCTCGCGACATCCTTCTGTTTCTGGAATGTCAATATTCCATGGATCCTCGTCATCTTCCTCAACATTTACATTGTAACATTCCAGTGCGCAGCTCAGCTATGTCGCCCATTCTAGCTGAAACACTTCCATTAGCTCCTGGTGCGTTTTGAAGATAGCTTCTTTTACTACTTGTAGTCCATCGTCAATAGTATCCCACCAGTGATCTTCAAACGTGAAAGTTAACAAAAATCCCTCGCACAAGATATCCCATTCGTTCCTACCATGGCAGAGCTCTGTCTCAGTATACCAATTCATGGGTATGACCTCTAAGGTATGACAGAACATATGCACTCATTCAGGTTGTGGCTCTTCCCAGTAGAGCTTAGTCCATTTCACGAGGTGCGCACGTGGGTCATCACGTCTGTCATATTTGTCTGTTAGCCGCATCTGTGGTTTCCCAAATCATAGGCGCATCATCCTTCTGCATTCGCGCCAATCCTTGAAATTTTTCTAGTGCGTACCCCACCACCTTGCGAACGTAGCACGCAGTGCCCATTTCAGAGCGTCAAAACGATGCTGTTCTAGCACTTCTCTTTCAATTTTTTCAGGAATTCATCCACTGCTGTCAACCCATCATACATAGGCAGCTCCCTTACCTCTATTGTCATGCAGCACAGTGTTCTTATCATCATGTTGCAATTTAGCATGGTTACCTCGTGTAACTGGTTCTGCCATTTTTCTATTTCCTCGTCTGAATCCAAAGTGCAGGAGCTTTCGCGCTCCCACGAAATCCTGCCGTCCGCTGTTGGATTCAACCAATCCTACTCTCGCATGGTTATCTTGTAGATACAGTTGAGATCGTCATCATTATCATCGTTGCACACCGGTTCTGTGTAGCGCGCTCCTTCCGCAAGGTCTAGCCTTACTACTATATGTAGTGACTTTTTCTCAAAAATCATTTTGCGCTTCTTCAGATTTATGACTCCGTTCATATCAGTGGCTCAATCTATTCCTATTAGCGTGGGATAGGGATTGTTGTCATCAACAATCTCTATCACTTAGAAATCCTCAAGTGTGCTCGCACCTTCGATATCTACTGTTATTCCCTGCAATCTCCCCATTGGTAGGATCTTCTGCTGGTTCACCTTTCACAATTGAATAGGACACCACTACAATGCAGGTCTGCCCATGCACTCCCATGTCTGTTTTGGTAGAACATTCGCATTTGATCCTAGATCCAGAATCACTTGATCTATTTTATACTCCCTGATTTGCTCAATTAATCTCATCTCCCTACCTATTCGCAATGTGTGTTTCCCGAGCTTCCAGACTACGTGTGGTTCTCCCGACCCAGCGCACCTAGTGATAAGTTCTTGCAGTCCCTTCACAGCCTTGCTGTAGTAGCTTCATGCATGTCTCCAGAAAGGTAGTGAGCATTGAAGGATCCAACTCCAATTCTAGTTGATCCTTACTACCTGAAGTGGAGGCCTCCGTGAAGCTCTTCTTAGCTTCCACGAATGTCTCCTTCGCATGCTCCAAATCAAATTCAAGTTCCTTTGTAGGAGCCTTGCGAACCCATGCACTTTCTTCAAGCTGCTTACCTTTATCATCTCCTATCGTGATACTACTTCAAAGCACAATGTTTACATTCGGGTCCTCTTTGCACGGCTTAGATCTCATCATTTGTAAGTTCTAAGTCAAAGGAGGCTGGAGAATTCCTTTATCGCGCAACTTCGCTATTAGTGTAGGGCAATCCTCCATCTCATGATCAAACTGGTTACAATATAAACATGCGGCTCTCATCAGATTTGTACAATCGTGGGGATAATGCCCTGGCCCTCAGCAATTGTAACAAATCAATTGTCCGCGACCCCTTCCTGGTCCCATTCCACCTTGACCTCGTCCGTGCCCCTAAAATCCAGTGCGCGCCATCCCTGCATTTTGATTGAGGGCTTGAATTTAGGTTTGCACCCTGTAGGCAGAGGTTCGATCCATCATCAATTCATAACTTCTGCATGTGCGCTCATCATGGCCTACCGACCTGCAGATATTGCAGAACAATTGCTGGGACGTCTGCATATACTTCTGTAATAGATGACAATTATCTGTGGCATGTTTTCCTCCTGTCTGACAAATAGCACACCTTAACGCACGCGCCACGCTTGGTCCTGCTTGTGCTTCTGGTATCAATGGCATTGACCCTCCTCCCGCCAAGTAATTCGCGAAGATTGGACAATGGTCCTTTTCATGTCCCTGTCCCTTGCATTTTATGCACCATACTTCCTTGCGCACCTTTGGCCGAGTTGTATGGTCCTGTTTTAAAATTTTCATCTCCAGACATAGATTTTTTAGTTGCACGTGGATTTGGTGGACTCCCAGGCCAGGATATTGTATTGGGGTCTCGTGCAGTCTCATTGCAATCTCCAACGCTTCGGCCTAGGTAGACAACTTCTGCTGCGACAGTGCCATCCTTAGATGTGGTGTTAGTGATGCTACAAACCATGCGCGGTGCTACCCATCTATCAAGGTCATGTTGGCTTCGTGAATCATACTTTTTATTCTGTGATCCAACTCCCAGGGGGTCTCGCTTGGAAGCATCGCGATTTCCTTAAACCCAATAATCGACTGTGTCTCCGATTTTGGCCTACTAAATTCCCTATTTAGCGCAGCTTGGATATCTGCAATCCCTGCATTTGGATTGTTATTAGAGTGCTTAATTTACCATGTCAGTGCACGATCCTGTAGCATGCTTACCAGGCTTTCCTTCTTTATGTTGTCATCTGTGACCCTTTGCGCTTCCCATACAGCCTTTACCACGAACCAAAATTGGTCCGGATCTTCGTTCCCTACCCCTTTGAATACCGAAAATTTTATCGCGCTTGCCACACTGAACTGTGGTGGTGGTGGCAGTGGTGTGGGTGGAGATGGAGGTGATGAAGGTGAAACCGGTGGTGGTGTAGGTGGGGGTGGTATGCGCAAAATTTGTTGCCTTATCAGACTGATTGCGCTTCTCAGAGAAACTTTCGGGAGCTCTTCCTTGCTTTCCCATCAAGGAAAAATCAAGGGGATATTTTCTATCTATGCGCTACTTTCGTTTCTATAGACCTTCCCACTTCGCATAGCCCCAAACATCAATTTATTCGCATAACACACTTTTCACACAGTAGCATTTTAATCCAAGTTTTCAAGGATTTAATGTACTTACCTCACGGCCCTTTGAGGAAGCATTGTTCCGCCTCGCTGTCGCTGACTGACGTATCTACCGCGAACTGGGTGATAAACCCCCCTATAATTCGATCGAGCTAATGGTCCACACTGCGTGCGATTTTATCTTCCAACACTTCTAGTCTGCGCACCAACTCTGGAGTCCACACAATCAGTTTGTTGTTAGAAAATTATATATTACAAAGCAATGGAACACATAAAATATTGCAGAAATATAAGCACAAAAAATGCATAAAACAAGAGAGACACAGATATACGTGGTTCACCTATTTTGGGCTACGTCCACGGAGAAACAACCAGTCCTTCTTTTATTATATTATCCAGCAAACTGAAGAGATACAACCTACAGTAGATCCGCTGTAACTCCCTATCCGCTCTCAATCTCCTCTCCTTTCCTCACTCAGAATACAGATATCCATAGACGCAATACAATTCCCTCATATATAAGGAGGGGTTGCCTTCTAGGGCAAAAAACCCTAAATTAAACATCACTTCTACCGTCAGATCATCTGCCTAATGAACGACCCAGATTGAGTAGAAATTACTAGACTTCTACAAGGCAATTTTACATCTATTTTTAACTTCGGGGGCACTGCCCTTGAACCCCCGCTGGGGGACTGTTGGCCCCTGGACCCCCCAGTCGGGGGAGATCGACCCCCCCGAACCCCCACAGGGAGGACAAGTCCCCCCCCCCCCCCCCCCCGCACCCCCCACGTGGAGGGGTGTACACTCTTCCTGGGGTATACATCCGGCTGAGACCTTTGAGTATAGAAGATAATCAGGCTCCGCACCCAAAAATCCCCCACATGGAGACTAATTATAGCAACTCCACCACTGCTTCATTTGCTAGACAATGCCTCCACTTTGGACCTGGTTGTTTCTCATCTTCTTCATCATACTTGAAGACCAATTGAAACTGAGCAGATTCTCAGTTTCTCCCTGGTTACAACTTTTTTTAGCATATCTGCAGGATTCCGGCTAGTGTGTATCCTTTCCAGCTTCAACTGTCCATCTTCCAATGCTGACCGTATGAAATGGTACTTGAGCTGTATATGTTTAGTCTTGGAATGAAATGCAGAGTTCTTTACAAGAAGTACGACACTCTGGTTGTCACTGTATAACCTGCCCAACTCTTGCTTCTTACCCAATTCATCCAGAAACCTTTGTAACCAAATCATTTCTTTACTAGCCTCTGTAGTAGCAACATACTCTGTTTCTGTTGTTGAAAGTGCAACAACACTTTGGATTTTTGAAACCCAACCGACCGCTGTTCCACCTACAATAAATACATATCCTGTAGTGCTCCTCCTGTTATCTCTTTCACCTGCCATATCTGCATCAACATATCCCTGTAGAGTAATGTTTGAACCACCAGAGCATAATTCTTGATTTGTGGTACCTCTCAAATACCTGAGAATCCACTTCACTGCCATCCAATGTTCTTTTCTTGGATTGTTCATGTACCTGCTTACAATTCCCACTGCATGTGCAATATCAGGCCTTGTGCAGACCATTGCATACATTAAGCTTCCAACTACTGATGCATATGGAACTTTAGACATATGAGCCATTTCTTCCTGAGTCTTGGGACACACCTCCTTACTTAATTTGAAATGGCTAGCCAAAGGTATACTAACTGGTTTTGCATTCTGCATATTAAACCTTTTCAACACCTTTTCTATGTACTCACTTTGAGACAATGTTAATTCGCGATTCTTCTGTCTCTAGTTATTCTCATACCAAGGATTTGTTTTGCAGCACCCAAATCCTTCATTGCAAATGAGTTTGCCAATTTCCTTTTGAGCACATTTATTTCCTGCATGTTAGAACCTGCAACAAGCATGTCATCTACATACAATAACAATATAATATAGTTGCCATCATTTTGCCTTTTGAGATAAACACAATGATCAGAGTGACACCTAGTATAACCTTGTTCAGACATAAACCTGTCAAATTTTAGATAACACTGCCTTGGAGCCTGTTTTAAGCCATACAAGCTCTTCTTCAACCTGCACACTAGTTTCTCCTTTCCTTTTACCTCATATCCTTGTGGCTGCTGCATATATATCTCTTCCTCCAAATCCCCATGGAGAAAGGTTGTCTTTACATCTAACTGCTCAAGATGCAAATCTTCAGCTACTACTAGACTTAGAATAGTTCTGATTGAAGTCATTTTCACAATAGGAGAAAATATATCATCAAAGTCTATACCCTTTTTCTGTGCAAACCCTTTCACCACAAGTCTAGCTTTATAACTTTTCTAACTCCATCTTCTTCCTTCAACTTGTAAACCCATTTATTCTACAATGCTGTTTTACCTGCAGGCAACTTGACTAAGTCCAAAGTCTAGTTATGTGCTAAGGAGTCGATATCTTCTTTCATGGCTTGCTTCCACTTCTTCTTGGTTTCTACCTGCACTGCTTCTTCATTACATTCTGGTTCACCAGAATCAGTCAACAATACATAATATAATGAAGGAGAGTATCGTTCAGGGGGTCTACTTATCCTAGTAGATCTTCTAACACCACTTTCAGGTGTTTGAAGTGCTTGTTGCTATTGTGGTGGTTGTTCTAGCCGTTGATCATTATGATTTTCAAGCACCATCACTTTTCCTGTGATATTGTCAAGCATTGTGTATTCTTTGTTTTCTTTTTCCTGTTTCTTTTCCTGCAATTGATTCTTATACAAGACATTTTCATTGAATATTACATCTCTGCTCCTAATGATTTTGTGATTTTCATAATCATATAAGCGATAACCAAAATCATTAACACTATATCCAATAAAGGTACATTTCTTTGATTTTGCCTTAAGCTTTGTTCTATTTTCTTTATTAATGTGGACAAAGGCTTCACAACCAAAAGTCTTTAAAAAAGAGTAGTTTACCTTTTTACCTGTCCATGCCTCCTCTGGAATACCACCATCCAAGGAACTTGAAGGCCCTCTGCTTATTAGATAAACAACAGTATCTACAACATCTGCCCAAAATTGTAAAGGCAATCTTGCATGCAATCTCATGCACCTTACACGCTCCATGATTGTCTTGTTCATCCTTTCTGACACACCATTTTCTTGTGGTGTTCCTGGAACTGTCTTCTCTCTATGAATTCCATTCTCTGAATAGTACCTATCAAAATTTTTGCTGCAATATTCACCTCCATTGTCTGATCTGAGACACTTCAACCTTTTCCCTGTCTCATTTTCAACCAAAGCTTTCCATTTCTTGAAAGTATCAAATACATCAGATTTATTTCGAATACAATAAATCCAGGTTTTTCGAGTTGCATCATCAATAAAAGTAACATAATAATGAGAGCCACCAAGAGATGATACAAGAGCAGGTCCCCATACATCTGTATGCACAAGCTCTAATTTTTCGCTCTTCTTTTATTTCCCAACTCTAAGGAATTTGACTCTCTTCTGTTTTCCATAAACACATTTTTCACAAAATTTTAAATCAACATGCTTCAAACCTGGCAACAAATTTCTTGAGTGAAGAATCTGCATCCCCTTCTCACTCATGTGCTCGAGCCTATGATGCCACAATGCCGTATCTTCTCTTGTAGAGGTCAAAGCATTAACATAATTATAAATACCATTGCCTAAGTACAATGTACCAACCTTTTCTCCTTTCGCTATTACCAGGGATCCTTTAGTGATCTTCCAGGTTTTATCTGTGAAAGTAGTTACGCAACCTTCACCTCCCAACTGCCTTGTTGAAATCAAATTTTTCTTTAGATCTGGAACATGCCTTACCTCCTTCAATAACCATTGATTTCCATTCTGCTGTTTTATGAAAACTATACCCATTCCAACGATTTTACAGCGTTTATCATCACCCAATCGAACCTGTCCAAAATCTCCTTGAACATAATCATGAAAATGTTTCTTATCAGGTGTGGCATGGAATGAGGCCCCTAAATCTACCACCCAGGCATCAATAATATTTTCTAATGAAAGAATCAAAGCATCTTGCAACACATCACCTGTTACATTCGCTTCATGATTAGTTTCTTGCTGTGCGTCTCCTTCTTTTCCCTTCCGAGACTTGCAATCTTTCTTCAGGTGTCCTTTCTTCCCACATATCCAGCACACTATCCCCGATATGGACTTGGATCTGCCTTTTCTTGACTTACTACGCGATATCCTGGGCTCTTTCCTCTTTCCATTTTTCTTCCCCTAGTCTCTATAGTTAAAGCATTACCTAATGTCTTTCCGGAGCTTTTCCGTTGCATTTCCTAGCTAACGATTGCACCAACAACATCATCAAACTTTAAAGTACTATATCCAGAGACAGAGTTACTAATGGCTATAACTAAACCATTCCAACTTTTTGGCAATGAGCACAAAAATAACAGAGCCCTAACTTCATCATCAAAAGTTACCCCTACAGAACTTAAATGACTTGTAACTGTATTAAAATAATTTAAATGGTCTGCAATAGATCCACCTTCTGACATCTTCATATTAAATAAACGCTTCATAAGAAATACCTTATTTGAGGCAGAGGGTTTTTCATATAGTTTGGCCAATGCCAAAATTAAACCCTCTGTTGTCGTTTCCTTTGAAATATTAAATGCTACCAATGCTGCTAGGCACAGCAGTATTGTTCAAAGTTCCTTTCTGTCGAGAATATCCCATTCTATTTCTGTCATACTCGTCGTCTTCTTTGTCTTTCCGCTCAATGGTAGGTACAGATCTCTCTGGTACAAATAATCTTCCATCTGCATCTTCCACAGCTGGTAGTTTTGACCGTTGAATTTTTCGACCTTAAACCTACCATCTTCCGCCATTTCTCCCACTCGAACCAGGAACCCTTCTCTCTTGCGAGTTTATCAGCCAAATAGACCTTCGACTCTAATACCAGTTGTTAGAAAATTATATATCACAGAGCAAGGGAACACATAAAATATTACAGAAATATAAACATAGAAAACGCATAAAACAAGAGAGAAACAAATATACGTGGCTCACCCATTTTGGGCTACATCCATGAAGAAACAACCAGTCCTTCTTTTATTATATTATCCAGCATACTGAAGAGATATAAGCTACAATAGATCTGCTGTAACAGATCTATTGTAACTCCCTCTTCGCTCTTAATCTCCTCTCTTTTCCTCACTCAGAATACAGATATCCATAGACACAATACAATTCCCTCATATATAGTAAGGGGTTTCCTTCTAGGGAAAAAAACCATAAATTAAACATCACTTCTACCGTCAGATCATCCTAATGAAAGGCCCAAATTGACTAGAAATTACTAGACTTTTACAAGGCAATTTTACATCTATTTTTAGCTTCGGGGGTGCTGCCCCCGAACTCCCGCCAGGGGACTGCTGGCCCTCGGACCCCCTAGCCGGGGGGATCGCCCCCTCAAACCCCTGTAAGGGGTGACAAGTCCCCCCCGCACCCCCCCACGTGGAGGGGTGTACACTCTTCCTGGGGTATACATCCGGCTGAGACCTTTGAATACAAAAGATAATTAGGCTCCACACCCAACATTTGTCAAGCCTACACCTTCCCTGACTGTTTGCTAGCTTCGCAATCCACTCATACAACTCAGAGGGGAAGGATGTAAAGAAAATCTCATGGATTTCCATATATAAATAGCATTCTAACCACTGTTCCTTCGATACTTGCAGATTCCTATTTTCCTGCGCTGCAAATTCGTGAATTTTTCTATCCAACCACTTTTCAATTTCTTTCCTTGTCGGATTCTAGTGACACGACATCATACATCCCTTATGTAGATCTCGGTCCCGACAACAGAACCATGTGTTGGCTTGTTGGGTCCTGACCCAGGTTTAGAGGTGATTTAGACAAACAATTCCCGATACTACTGGCCCTTTTGGCAACAGTCTGCGGAGCGCGAACTGAGGTCTCACCCGAAGTAGTATGGGAGGGTGCTAGAACCACGTTTCCGCACCCTAGAGATGTCTGATGATTTTAAGCGGTCTACGGTTTAACCCTGCGCATACGTCGCTACGCGCACTTACCCGTACTTCGCAGCCTGAAATTTTGCCTTTGCGCAGCCCTACTTGGGGGCCGAATATTGTTATTACGCAAGTCCTTACTAGTAATCTACTATTAGTTGATTAACTTAGCTTATTTGTATGTTTTCTATTATCTTTAACAATATTCACAATTCATACAAGAGCACGCAGTAACTAAACAATATAAGTGCAATTCATAACCAACAGATAATAACCCAAGAACAGATACACGAATATAAGATAAAATTCTCTATATTATTCTCTTCCTTCTGTTACAAAATCGACTCCACCCTATGCACTCAGCTGTAGGGGTCCACGCACTTAGTTTGTGGACTCTACTAGGCCTCTGCGCACTCAGCTGCAGGGGTCCGCGTACTCAACTGCGGACTCTACTAGGCCTCTACGCACTCAGCCGGAGAGCCTTCTCCTACTCTACGACATAAGACACACTTCACACTTCTGCTTAGTCTCTAAGCCCTATCATTCTCATCTTCTATTAGATTCTATTAGATCTCTTTACAACTTAGAGCCTCGCTCTATTTATACAATCCCATGGTCCGCAGACCATGGGTAGGTTGACATTACATTCAAAACTTACGGTGGACAGCCCTATGACTCTAACATACATTTCGCGGAGCTTTACAACAATATCAACTCAAAACTTGGGCTTTGAGCCCCAAAACATGTTTTGGGGGGAATCTATGCCCAACACTATCAAAGAGAAATATTTGGACAATGCCCACTTGGAGGATTGGGTCAACATTGGTGCTATAGTGAAAAGTAAGGCCTCTTTTGTTTGGTGCAGCCTAATGAAATTCTTCCCTTGGTTTTACAACAATCTCAAATTAGTTGTTGGAAGGGGCAACAAAATTTTGATTGGCCTAGACGCAATGGTTGGTATGGAGGGGAGCCACTCCCTCTCATTTCCCATTATCCAACATCTTCACACCAGAAATATCCAGCTGCTTTCTCACATTGGGGTTGTCCACAACAAGGTATTTCCCTCTAGTTACTAGAGGCAAGCAGATGAGTTGGGCTTGCAACCTGATCTTCTCCTTGTATGGGAGAACTACAGCAAAAATCTTATGCAGGTGGGCATTTTTCTCTCGGATAAGGAAGATAGGATCACTTGGGGAGGAATCTCTTAGAGAGGAGAATTATCTTCTAAGGTTTCATATTTACATATCTCTGATAGGTTGCGGCTTGACCCATGCTCCATTTGGTTAGCTTCGATGTGGAAGTAGGAGGTTCCGACGAAGTTGAAATGCTTCACCTGGCTGGTTTTCCACAACCGCATCCTAACATCAGACAATCTTGTTGAAAATACAACACGAAATGCTAAAAATAGCACTGCTATAAATAACATTTCGGGATACCTTTCAATTTTAGTCAGTCCCTGAACTAAAATTGAAAAGTAAAATTCGAATTTTATCTTAGCAGCTATTTGTAAAATAATTAATTAATTCATCTTGAGTTACTTAGTTGTAGGAAATCAAACATGAAGTCTATGTGAAGACATGCAACAGTTTCTCCATTGATTGAGGAAGTTATCCCTTGATTAAGGAGATCAGGATGAGTTGTACTTTGAGTTGTTATTAGTTAGCTCAGTTATCTGAGTTAAGTCTAGTTAGATTAGTTCAAAAAAAAATTGAACTAATTGTGAGTTCAGTTAGTTAATGCATGCATGCATGTAACTGCTGCACTTTAGATAACTAAATATTCTATCATAAATAACTCATGCATGTCAATTCAGTCAGAGACCCAGTTGAGATCAGGTGATGGGACAATGTACTATCACTTGTAGGAATATTCCTTGGAGGATATCTCTTGCATGCAGAAGGAATTCATTCCTTGGAGATTGCACAGTTACTATTGAGGTTGATGGTTGTGTGATGTGGCCAATTCACACAGGTGGTAGCATTGGACCCCAAGAGAAACTATGCAAGGAAATAGGAGGCTTGGAGGGCTGAGGGAAGACATATGTTGTGTCTATTCAGTCTGTGAGCTGTATTGTTCGATTGTGCTGAGAGCTGGATGGCTTGTGAGCTGAAGCTTTGTGTAATTTGAACATATTTCCACTTGTATGATATTACAGAGATCGGGGTTTTAGGCTGAGGCTTTCCCCAGAGTATTCTTCTGTGTTCATGTGTGATTGCTTTCTCATTCTCAGTTATATGTGTTCTATTTGATCTTGCTCATATTCGATTAAGCTTCCACAACGTTTGTTGTAGAAATAGATCTGGTATTTTTCTTTAGTATATTGCATAATCTATTGATCTACAGTGAGAAATTCGACATGGTATCGGAGCAAAGGTGATCAAAGGAGAGAATAGTATACAAGAAGGGAGAAGTTCAAAGTTTGAGGTTCTTGAATATAAAAATCGAGTTCTTATCACATCTCATTTTCACCAATGACGTTCAACGGTTTAAAATTCGAGTATGCCCTTGATGGCAGCTCGAATTATATAGCCTGGAAGGATCATATGGAAGCAGTATTAGAGGATAACGGTCTAAAGGACTTCATTGATCAAGAAGTCCCCAAGCCCACAGTGGCTAATGCTACAAAATTGGCAAAATGGAAGAAATGCATGGCTAGAGCAAGGAGAATCCTTTTGGAGGGAGTTCGAGACCACATAGTCTCGAGTCTCCATGGGAAGGAGACACCGTTTTCGATGTGGAAAACATTGAAAGATCTATATCAGAACAACAGTGATCAGAGGAAGCTGGCGTTGAAAGACAAGCTTCTGAAAATCAAGTGTGAAAAGGGCGACACGATCTCTACATATCTAAACAAGTTCACCACCTACAGGGATGAGCTTGGAAGTGTAGGGATCAAGACAGTCGATGATGACATGGTGAGTCTTAAGCTCCTCGGTCTTCCTAAGAGCGGGCATCGCTACCAAGACTCGGTAAATGGAAGAGAAAAATTGCCAAATTGGGAACGACTTTGGTCGGATCTGATGCAGGAGGAGATAAGAAGAAGCACCAGAGATAGATCCTCATCAAAGCAAGATGATGAGGAAGATCTAGCCTTAGTGAGTAAGGTGAGGAAGGGAAAAGGGAAGGTGTCCCAATCCAAATCCAGTTCTTCCCATGGTGGGAAGAAGTTTGACAAATCAAAAGTGCAATGCTTTCATTGTCGTGAAGTGGGCCATTATGCTACAAATTTTCCACGGAAGAAATCCAAGAAGGGATCCTCGAAGGGATCTGATGGTGAGGCACTAGCCTCACAGTTTGAGTTGTATTTCTCTCTTATCGCATGCATGGTTTCATCCATGGTGGGATGTGTTTGGTACCAGGAGAGTGGAGCTTCATTCCACATGTTAGGTGATAAGAATCTTTTCAGTACGTTGTAGGAGAAGGATCTCCAAATGCGGATCGAGATGGGCGATGATGGAAAGTACCGTGTTTCAGGTGAAGGTACAGTTGTGTTTCAGAGGGAGCATGGAGCTCTTCTCACCCTAACTGATGTAAAGTATGTACCAGGCCTGAAGAAGAATCTTGTGTCCATTGCTATGCTAGAAGATAAAGGCTATGATGTAGTCTTTAGTAAAGGAAAAATATTTCTGAGGCATATCGGCACTGGACAGACTAAGAGGATAGGGATTCGAGTTAAGAATCTCTACAAGCTAGAGGTAGATGACTATGCTGCATTGAGTTCCAAAGCTGAGATGGTGCAAAGCCAAGATGTTGGTGAGCTATGGCATAGAAGATTGGGCCACTTGCACCATGAAGCCCTAAAGATCATGCAACAAATTTCTACTGGACTTCCCTAGGGAAAACTGGAGCAAACGAATACATGCAAAGGTTGTACCTTGGGTAAGTATGTGAAATTTTCCTTTCCGAATCGAGACAGTAGAGTTGGAGCAATCCTGGAGCGAGTTCACTCAGATGTTTGTGGACCATTATCTACAGCCTCCACTACTAAACAAAGGTACCATGTTATTTTTATTCATTATTTTTCTTGTAGATGTTGGATCTACTTTATGCAAAAGAAGGATCAGACTTTCTTGAGGTTTTGTGAGTTTAAAGCCTTGGCAGAGAAAGAATCTGGAAAGAAAATAAAAGCCTTGCATAGCGATAATGGTGGAGAGTATGTCTCCCAGCAGTTTAAGGACTTCTGCTCTGCAGATAGAATTAAACGGGATTTGATGACACCCCATAACCCACAACATAATGGGGTGGCCGAAAGGAAGAATAGATCGATTTTGGGATAAACTCAAGCGATGTTGCATGACCAAAGCCTACCACTACATTTGTGGGCTGAGGCATGCAATACAACAGTATACTTGCAGAACAAAAGCCTGCACCATATACTGGGAATGAAGACACCTGTGGAGGCCTTTTCTGGGAAGCGACCAGATGTGAGTCACTTCTTAATCTTTGGATCATTAGTTTAATGCCATGTGACCAAAGATGCTCGGAAGAAGCTAGATCCAAGAACTGAGTTGGGAATACTTGTGGGGTACACGGATACACTCGACAACTATTGAGTGTTCCTGCCTACCAGTTAGAGGACAGTGGTATGCAGGGATCTGAAGTTCGACGAGCAGAAAGCCATCCGAGTATCACTTGAGAGGGAGCTCAAATTGCATGCAGATAAGGAACTTTTAGTTCCTAAGGAGGAGGAGCCTCAGATTGATGTGAAGCAGCGACATGCAGAGGATTAGGGAGTGCGGCATGCAGAGGATTAGGGAGTGGAGACATCCACTCATGCTAAGACTTCCAGAGATGGGCAGAAACGCTCAAGGGAAGCTGACAGGTTGATGTTAGATGCGCGGGAGAATGTGGGACAACTATCTTCTCAATGCAAATAGAGGAGGTTTCCCGAGCGGTATACTAGTTACATGGCCCTGGTTGGGGAGTGTGTAGAGTCTAAGCCTTCTTCATTTGAGGAGGTAGTGCAGTAACCAGTTTGGGTTGATGCAATGGTGGAGGGGTACGACTCCATCGTTCGGAACTGTGTTTGGGATGTTGTCCCAAGACCTCAGGACAAGTCAGTGGTGAGCCCCATATGGCTTTACAAGGTAAAGCAAGCAGCTGATGGCAGTGTTGAGAAACACAAGGCAAGGTTTGTTGTCTGTGGTTTCTCACAGGTCAAGGGGATTGACTACGATGAGACCTTTGCTCCTGTAGCAAGGTACTCATCTATCAGATCGATGTTGGCACTATCAGCTCAGATGGGTTGGAAGATCCATCATATGGATGTGAAGACAACATTCCTCAATGGGAAGATTGAGGAGGAGGTGTACATTGAGTAGCCAGAAGGTTTCGAGACCTTCGATCGTGAGTCGCATGTGTGCTGACTCAAGAGGGCTTTGTATGGGTTAAAGCAAGCACCTCGTGCTTGGTACACCAGGATCGACAACGATTTCACCGGGTTGGGCTTCACCAAGAGTGAAGCAGATGTGAACCTTTACCACATCATGGTAGAAGGTAAGCCATTGATCATTGTTCTTTATGTCAATGATATGATTTTAACAAGTGATGATTAGTTGATCTAGTCTTGCAAGGAGGACCTTGCAAGAGAGTTCGAGATGAAAGACATGGGTCTTATGCATTACTTTCTAGGCATGGAAGTGTGGCAAAGAGATGGAGATGTTTTTTTGTCTCAAGGCAAGTATGCCAATGCGATCCTCAGGCGATTCCATATGGAGAAGTGCAAGCCCATGCAGACTCCTCTAGCTAGGAACTGGAGGAAGGAGGATGCTACTTCAGGTGAGTTTGTAGCTGCTACTGTTTATCGGCAACTTGTGGGTTCACTTATGTATCTAGTGAACACGTGACGAGACTTATGCTTTGCAGTGAACCAGCTGAGTCAAGCTATGGTTCAGCATACCAAGCTTTTTTGGAAGGTAGCGAAGCGTGTGCTGAGATACCTCAGAGGCACATCTCAGTTTGGATTGTGGTACAGACAAACAGAGGGAGTGAAGCTTCAAGGCTTCACAGATGCAGATTGGGCAGGGAGTCCATCAGACCGGAAGAGCACTTCTGGAGTAATCTTCAACCTTGGTTCAGCTGTAGTTTCCTGGTACAGCAGGAAATAGAGGTCAGTTGCACTTAGCTCAGCAGAGGTTGAATACATGGTTTCTAGTCAAGCTGCATGTGAGGCCATTTGGAT
Organism: Pinus tabuliformis; assembly: GCA_031772625.1. Lineage (NCBI taxonomy): Eukaryota > Viridiplantae > Streptophyta > Pinopsida > Pinales > Pinaceae > Pinus > Pinus tabuliformis. Next base: position 760,082,246 of record CM062815.1, on the reverse strand, counting down.
GTGGAAGGTTCTAGTGGGATTGTTTGGTCAGAGGATGGATCCAACCATGATTTACCGTGACAATCAAAGTTGTACCAAACTCTCTGAGAATCCAGTTTTTCATGAGAGGTCCAAGCACATAGATATCCAGTATTACCATCTTCGAGACTGTGTGGTCAAGAGGATCATGTTGTTGTTGTATGTTTCGACCGAGGAACAAGATGCAGATATTTTGACGAAGGCATTGTCAAAATGCAAGTTTGATTTCCACAAAGACAGGATTGGGGTTAATGATAATCCCTTTCTTGTTGAGATGGAGTGTTGAAAATAGCAACAAGAAATGCTAAAAATAGAAGTGCTAAAAATAACACTGCTATAAATAACATTTCGGGATACCTTCCAATTTTAGTCAGTCCCTGAACTAAAATTGAGAAGTAAAATTCGAATTTGATCTTAGCAGCTATTTGTAAAATAATTAATTAATTAATTAATTCATCTTGAGTTGATTAGTTGTAGGAAATAAAACATGAAGTCTATGTGAAGACATGCAACAGTTTCTCCATTGATTGAGGAAGTTATCCATTGATTAAGGAGATCAGGATGAGTTGTACTTTGAGTTGTAGTTAGTTAGCTCAGTTATTTGAGTTAAGTCCAGTTAGATTAGTTCAAACAGTTTGTTGAACTAATTGTGAGTTTAGTTAGTTAATGCATGCATGCATCTAACTGCTACACTTCAGAAAACTAAATATTCTCTCATAAATAACTCATGCATGTCAGTTCAGTCAGAGACCTAGTTGAGATCAGGTGATGGGACAATGTACTATCAGTTGCAAGAATATTCCTTGGAGGATATCTCTTGCATGCAAAAGGAATTCATTCCTTGGAGATTGCACAGTTACTATTGAGGTTGATGGTTGTGTGATGTGGCCAATTCATATAGGTGGCAGCATTGGACCCCAAGAGAATCTGCGCAAGGAAATAGGAGGCTTGGAGGGCTGAGGGAAGACATATTTTGTGTCTATTCAGTCTCTGAGCTGTATTGTTCGATTGTGCTGAGAGTTGGATGGCTTGTGAACTGAAGCTTTGTGTAATCTGAACATATTTCCACTTGTATGATATTACAGAGATAAGGGTTTTTGGCTGAGGCTTTACCCAGAGTATTCTTATGTGTTCATGTGTGATTTCTTTCTCATTCTCAGTTATATGTGTTCTATTTGATCTTGCTCATATTCGATTAAGCTTCCGCAAAGTTTGTTGTAGAAGTAGATCTGGTATTTTGCTTTAGTATATTGCATAATTTATTGATCTACAGTGAGAGCTTCTACATGGTATCGGAGAAAAGGTGATCAAAGGAGAGAACAATATACAAGAATGGAGAAGTTCGAAGTTTGAGGTTCTTGAATATAGAAATCGAGTCCTTATCACATCTCATTTTCACCAATGGCGTTCAACAGTTTAAGACTTGAGTATGCCCTTGATGGCAACTCGAGTTTTATAGACTGGAAGGATCGTATGGAAGTAGTATTAGAGGATAACGGTCTAAAGGACTTCATTGATCAAGAAGTCCCCAAGCCCGCAGTGGCTAATGCTATAGAATTGGCGGAATGGAAGAAATGCGTGGCTAGAGCAAGGAGAATCCTTCTGGAGGGAGTTTGAGACCACATAGTCTCGAGTCTCCATGGGAAGGAGACATCATTTTCGATGTGGAAAACATTGAAAGATCTATATCAGAATAGCAGTGATCAGAGGAAGTTGGCACTGAAAGACAAGCTTCAGAAAATCAAGTGTGAAACGGGCGACACAATCTCTCCATATCTAAACAAGCTCACCACCTATAGGGATGAGCTTGGAAGTGTAGGGATCATGACAACCGATGATGACATGGTGAGTCTTGCACTCCTTGGTCTTCCTAAGAGCTGGCATAGCTACCAAGACTCGGTAAATGGAAGAGAAAAATTGCTAGATTAGGAACGACTTTGGTCGGATCTGATGCAGGAGGAGATAAGAAGAAGCACCAGAGATGGATCCTCATCAAAGCAAGATGATGAGGAAAATCTAGCCTTAGCGAGTAAGGCAAGGAAGGGGAAAGGGAAGGCATCCCAATCCAAATCTAGTTCTTCCCATGGTGGGAAGAAGTTTGACAAATCGAAAGTGCGATGCTTTCATTGTCATGAAGTGGGCCATTATGCTACGAATTGTCCATAGAAGAAATCCAAGAAGGGATCCTCGAAGGGATCTAATGGTGAGGCACTAGCCTCACAGTTTGAGTTGGATTTCTCTCTTATCGCATGCATGGTTTCATCCATGGTGGGATGTGTTTGGTACCTAGACAGTGGAGCTTCATTCCACATGTCAGGTGACAAGAATCTTTTCAGTACCTTGGAGGAGAAGGATCTCCAGATGTGGATCGAGATGGGCGATGATGGAAAGCACCATGTTTCAGGTGAAGTTACAGTTGTGTTTCAAAGGGAGCATGGGACTCCTCTCACCTTGACTGATGTAAAGTATGTACGAGGTCTGAAGAAGAATCTTGTGTCCGTTTCTATGCTATAAGATAAAGGCTATGATGTAGTCATTAGTAAAGGAAAAGTATTTTTGAGGCATATCGGCATTGGACAGACCAAGAGGATAGGGATTCGAGTTAAGTTTCTCTACAAGCTGGAGGTAGACCACTCTGCTACATTGAGTTCCAAAGTTGAGATGGTGCAGAGCCAAGATTTTGGCGAGCTATGGCATAGAAGATTGGGCCACCTACACCATGGAGCCCTGAAGATCATGCAACAGATTTCTACAGGACTTCCCAAGGGAAAGCTGGAGCAGACAGATACATGAAAAGGTTGTACCTTGGGTAAGTATGCGAAATCTTCCTTTCCGGATCGAGACAGTAGAGTTGGAGCAATCCTGGAGCAAGTTCACTCAGATGTTTGTGGACCATTCTCTACAGCTTGCACTGCTAAAAAAAGGTACTATGTTATTTTTATTCATGATTTTTCTCGTAGATGTTGGATCTACTTTATGAAAAAGAGGGATTAGACCTTCTTGAGGTTTTGTGAGTTTAAAGCCTTGGCAGAGAAAGAATCTGGAAATAAAATAAAAGCCTTGCGTAACAACAATGGTGGAGAGTATGTCTCCCAGCAGTTTAAGGACTTCTACACTACAGAAGGAATTAAACGGGAGTTGACGGCACCCCATAACCCACAGCAGAATGGGGTGGCCGAAAGGAAGAATAGATCGATTGTGGGAGAAACTCGAGCGATGTTCCATGACCAAAGCCTACCACTACATTTGTGGGCTGAGGCATGCAATACAACAGTATACTTGCAGAACAGAAGCCCGCATCGTATACTGGGAATGAAGACACCTATGGAGGCCTTTTTCAGGAAGCGACCAGATGTGAGTCACTTCCGAATCTTTGGATCATCAGTTTACTGCCATGTGACCAAAGATGCTCGGAAGATGCTGGACCCAATAGCTGAGTTGGGAATACTTGTGGGGTACAGGGATACACCCCACAACTATCGAGTGTTCCTGCCTACCAGTCAGAGGACAATGGTATGCAGGGATCTGAAGTTCGACGAGCAGAAAGCCATGCAAGTATCACTTGAGAGGGAGCTCAAGTTGCATGCAGATGAGGAACTTTCAGTTCCTAAGGAGGAGGATCCTCATATTGATGCGGAGCAACCACATGCAGAGGATCCGGGAGTGGAGACATCCATTCATGCTGAGACTTCTAGAGATGGGTGGAAACGCTCAAGGGAAGCTGACAGGTTGATGCTGGATGTGTAGGAGAATGTGGGACAACCATCTTCTCAGTGCAGATAGATGAGGTCGCCCGAGCGGTACACTGGTTACATGGCCTTGGTTGGGGAGTGTGTAGAGTCTGAGTCTTCTTCATTCGAGGAGGCAGTGCAGCAACCATTTTGGGTTGATGCAATGGTGGAGGAGTATGACTCCATCGTTTGGAATTATGTTTGGGATGTTGTCCCAAGACCTCAGGACAAGTCAATGGCGAGTTCCAGATGGCTTTACAAGGTAAAGCAAGCTGCTGATGGCAGTGTTGAGAAACACAAGGCAAGGCTTGTTGCCCGTGGTTTCTCACAGGTCGAGGGGATCGACTACGATGAGACCTTTGCTCCTGTAGCAAGGTACTCATCTATCATATTAATGTTGGCACTATCAGCTCAGATGGGTTGGAAGATCCATTAGATGGGCGTGAAGACAAAATTCCTTAATGGGAAGATTGAGGAGGAGGTGTACATTGAGCATCTAGAAGGTTTCGAGACCTTCAATTGTGAGTCGCATGTGTGCTGACTCAAGAAGGCTCTGTATGGGCTGAAGCAAGCACCTCGTGCTTGGTACACCAGGATTGACAACTATTTCATCGGGTTGGGCTTCACCAAGAGTGAAGCACATGCGAATCTTTACCAAATCATTGTAGAAGGTAAGCCATTGATCATTGTTCTTTATGTCGATGGTATGATTTTGACAGGTGATGATCCGCTGATCCAGTCTTGCAAGGAGGACCTTGCAATAGAGTTCGAGATGAAAGACATGGGTCTTATGCACTACTTTCTAGGCATGGAAGTGTGGCAGAGAGATGGAGAAGTTTTTGTGTCTCAAGGCAAGCATGCCAATGAGATCCTCAGGCAGTTCCATATGGAGAAGTGAAAACCCATGCAGACTCTTCTAGCTGGGAACTGGAGGAAGGAGGATGCTACTTCAAGTGAGGTAGTAGTTGCTACTGTTTATCGGCAGCTTGTGGGTTCACTTATGTATCTAGTGAACACACGATCAGACTTATGCTTTGCAGTGAACTAGTTGAGTCAAGCTATGGTTAAGCCTACCAAGCTATTTTGGAAGGCAGCGAAGCATGTGCTGAGATACCTCAGAGGCACATCTCGGTTTGGATTGTGGTACAGACGGATAGAGGGAGTGAAGCTTCAGGGCTTCACAGATGCGGATTGGGCAGCGAGTCCATCAGACCGAAAGAGCACTTCTGGAGGAATCTTCAACCTTGGTTCAGCTGCAGTTTCCTAGTACAGTAGGAAACAGAGGTTAGTTGCACTTAGCTCAGTAGAGGCTGAATACATAGGTACTAGTCAGGCTGCATGTGAGGCCATTTGGATGCCGAATATTCTAGTGGGATTGTTTGGTCAGGGGATGGATCCAACCGTGATTTACTGCGACAATCAGAGTTGTATCAAAATCTTTGAGAATCCAGTTTTTCATGATAGGTCCAAGCACATAGATATCCGGTATCACCATCTTCGAGACTGTGTGGTCAAGAGGATCATGTTGTTGTTGTATGTTTCGACCGAGGAACAAGATGCAGATATTTTGATGAAGGCATTGTCAAAATGCAAGTTCGAGTTCCACAGAGAGAGGATTAGGGTTACTGATAATCCCTTTCTTATTGAGAGGGAGTGTTGAAAATAACAACAAGAAATGCTAAAAATAGAAGTGCTAAAAATAACACTGTTATAAATAGCATTTCAGGATACCTTCCAATTTTAGTCAGTCCCTGAACTAAAATTCGAATTTGATCTTAGCAGCTATTTGTAAAATAATTAATTAATTCATCTTCAGTTAATTAGTTGTAGGAAATCAAACATGAAGTCTATGTGAAGACATGCAACAGTTTCTCCATTGATTGAGGAAGTTATCCCTTGATTAAGGAGATCAGGATGAGTTTTACTTTGAGTTGTAATTAGTTAGCTCAGTTATCTGAGTTAAGTCCAGTTAGATTAGTTCAAAAAAATTGTTGAACTAATTGTGAGTTCAGTTAGTTAATGCATGCATGCATGTAATTGCTGCACTTCAAATAACTAAATATTCTCTCATAAATAACTCATGCGTGTAAGTTCAGTCAGAGACACAGTTGAGATCAGGTGATGGGACAATTTACTATTAGTTGCAGGAATATTCCTTGGAGGATATCTCTTGCATGCAGAAGGAATTCATTCCTTGGAGATTGCACAGTTACTATTGAGGTTGATGGTTGTGTGATGTGGCCAATTGACACAGGTGGCAGCATTGGACCCCAAGAGAAACTGTGCAAGGAAATAAGAGGCTTGGAGGGCTGAGGGAAGACATATGTTGTGTCTATTCAGTGTATGAGCTGTATTGTTCAATTGTGCTGAGAGCTGGATGGCTTGTGAGCTGAAGCTTTGTGTAATCTGAACATATTTCCACTCGTATGATATTACAAAGATCGGGGTTCTAGGCTAAGGCTTTCCCCGGAGTATTCTTCTATGTTCATGTGTGATTTCTTTCTCATTCTTAGTTATATGTGTTCTATTTGATCTTGCTCATATTCGATTAAGCTTCCGCAAAGTTTGTTGTAGAAGTAGATCTTGTATTTTGCTTTAGTATATTGCATAATCTGTTGATCTACAGTGAGAAATTCTACAAATATTTCCCAAAGAGGTTTCTTAGGCCCTGGTATTTTGCGCACTTTGCATATTAGCTAGGGAGAATTTTGTTCACCTCTTCCTGGTTTATCCCTTTGCCCACGTTTTGGGGGAGGAAATCTCTTCTATGCTCAACATCAACAGTGCAATGGACAAAGTCTCAATTCTCTCTTTCCTCCAAAGTTTGTTCGCCCACAACAAAGAGCACAAATTGATTCCTATGTATTTTATTTGGGGAATTTGATGTTATTGGAACATCTGCATCTTTGCAAATGTTGTTCTGAATCTTAGATATACCTCTCTCCGAATAATGGGGTATTTCTCGGAGATAGGTCCTTTATCATCTATCAGATCTAAGCATGGCAGGACTTTCAAGGATCTTCGACATAATTTTCCTAGGGGATTTTTTGATGGTTCCTCTATGGGGGTAGTATGTGGTTGCAACGCAGTCATTTCCCTTTCCCCTTGTCATCATTATCTCTTCTTTTAGTATGGTGGTTCCGACACTAATAGGTGTGCTTAATTGATTTCCCTTTGGGGAGTCCTTCATTATGGTTTATGGCTTGCGGTGGAAGATATTGACATCTTTGGGGATTCGAAAGTGGCAATCGACTGGGCTTTGGGTTCCTTCTCTCTTGATGTTCCATCTTTGAACCACTAAATGGAGCAGATAAGCACAATGAGGCCTTGTTTTTGCTCTTTATCCTTTCGCCACATCTTTTGAGAGCATAATTCTTTGGTGGACCAATGCTCCAAGCGTGGGGCTTCGACAATCCCTAAGTATGTCACTATGAATGCCAGGTTCAGGACTCTGCCAAAATTTTGGTTTCTTCATTTTTGCATGATGGTTTCTTTCTTTGTCTGGTCTGTTTCTAGTTGCCAACCATGTTTTTTATGATTCTTCCTGGACTTCGTCCCTCCTCTCTAGGCTATCCTTTCTTATATGCAGAAGCTTTTCAGTATTCTGATATGTTGGGTGAGGGCTTTGTCCTTTGTTCTGACAGTAGTATTTGTTACATCTTGGAAGTTCATCTCTGCTTCTCGTTTCCTGTCATTTTTGCAGGATCTGTTGATGTTGGATTAGCTGCAGGTTCCTTGCTTGATGTAACAACGTCTTTTTTAATAGAAGTGTGTTGTTTTTTCCTTGTGAAAAAAAAGCATCAAAGGTGCTTCCCATTGGGGAGAAATTGAAATTGGCTTGCGATTTGTTCGTTAGCATAAAGGAGCAAGAGGATCTAACAACGCTTTCACATCATTTTATGGTGTTGTTGGAAGGATTTTTATTCCCATTGCACTACCTGTGACACGATGCATCTAGTAACATTTGTAAACAACTTGTTGGTGCTAGTATAGATAATTAGTGTTGGTCACAAGGAAACGTGAGCCATAAACATCAATCTATCATTACGTGGCGACAAATTTCACTGATATAGATCTGAGTATGAAGGTTACCACATAGATCAAATCATAGAAAAGTTCTAGTGTCCGGATCTAATAGAACTAACCATTGATCTATAGCAAGAATCACCAACCACTAATTTATAGCAAGAATCACTCATCACCTTTCATCAAGTCAACAATTTGTATAATAGATGAGCACGCACAAATAGATGTATAGATCAAAGTGCTTGCAGAAAATGGTGCTTGGAGTTGCCATCCATGCAATGAGGAGCCACCTAGAATAAGGCACACAACCCATAATCTAAAGATTATAACTATTTCATAGAAAAGAAAAAAAACCTAAAAATTACAACATATAATGTATGACTTTAGTATTATGGGCAATGTTTGAAAAATACTTAAAAGAAGTCCCAAGTTTTGTATTATTGGCAATGTTATGAAAAATACTTAAATTAAGTCTTCTATTTATTAGGCCGAATATTAATTAAAAATAGTTAAGACACTTTAAAACTAACAATGCTATGAAAAAAAAAAGGTTATTAAGTCCACTCTGATAGAATGCTTTTGTTAAAGTATCCATAGATAAAGTTACCAGTTCAATTAACCCTCTCTATTTGATTATTATTCTTAAATATGAACATGATGAACGCTGATGAATACCGACCTTAGAAAAAACAAATATTAAAAAAAAAAATTAATTAACAAACCGGAGTCAATTGAAATATCTACTTCGAGTCAATTGAGTGGGTTGAGATATTGATGTTTTCAAATAGCGTGCTTGCCTCTCCCATGACTTACCTTAAAGGGCCATAGCGTGTCCCTGGTGTAATGAATAATTAGCCAATACAGATGTGTTGACTTTCTCCTTGCCTCGTTCATATCATTACTCGTTCTGGTGTGTTCATTATCACCATATCTGTAGTGGACAGAAACAAGCAGATGGATTCCAGGAGAAGAAATGGTGTCTATCCTTTTTTTCTAACACCCTCCTATATCGGCAGCCTTCTTATAGCTGCCTTCTCCCTTGTGATACCAGTTTTTCCTATTACTTTTGTCTTCAATGGATTCAGTGGAACCAACATGATCCTGATGGAGGGTGCTGCACACATCCGCTCTCAATCCGTTCTTGCACTCACAGATGACACACGTTTTATGCTCGGCCGGGGGCTGTTTTCAATTCCCGTGCAGATGAAAACCGACGAGTTGCTTTCTTCCTTCAGCACTAACTTCGTTTTCAGCATGGTCCCTCCCCATTCTAACTCTGGCGGGCACGGAATTGGGTTCGTTGTCACTCCCTACAGAACTTTCATGGGCAGTCTGGCATCCGAGTATCTGGGCCTGCTTAACGATACCAGCAACGGAAAACCATACAATCACTTGTTGGCAATCGAGTTTGATACGGTCCAAAGTGTGCAATTCCAGGACCCTGATGGCAACCACGTGGGCATCGATATCAACAACCTCCACTCAGTCCGGGCCAAGGCCGCCGGTTATTGGACTGGGGACAATTTCCAGGGGTTGGAACTCAAGAGCGGATGAAACATTCAGGCCTGGATTGATTACGATCATTCTCAAAACCGCCTCAACGTTAGCGTCACGCCAGCCGGATCGCAGAGACCAGAGAGACCACTGATATCTATGAAAATCAATCTGCAAAGCATTGCGCAAGAGAAGATGTTCATTGGCTTTTCAGCGGCTACCGGTGACACTTCAGTCCAAGAACATTACATTCTTGCGTGGAGCTTCACCACGGAAGGCACGGCACCCCAACTCAATATCTCAAGTTTACCATCGTTCGCTAAAAGGCATTCCAAGCGTCTGCGCATAGGGCTCATAGCAGGCATTACAGTGGCAGCCTTGGTTGTCTTCTCGCTGGTGTTTGCGGCTGCGTTTCTCAAAAGAAAAAAATACAGAGAAAATATCGAAGAATGGGAGCAGGAGTTTTGGCCCCATAGATTCACTTACAAGGAACTCCGCATCGCCACCAGTGGATTCAGGGACGAAAATGTTTTGGGCCGGGGGGATTTGGGAAGGTTTATATGGGCGTTCTCCCTAGCAGCGGCCAAGAAATCGCAGTGAAATGCATAACGAAAGAGTTCACGGAGGGAATGAAGGGGTTCGTGGCAGAGATCTCGACCATGGGACGCATGCAGCACCGGAACCTGGTTCAGTTGCAGGGATGGTGCCGGAGGCAGAAGGAGCTATTCATTGTTTACGACCACATGCCAAATGGCAGCCTTGATAAACTCATATTTGGGAAAGCTACTGTAAGGCCTTCGAGTTGTGCGACGGTTGAGCGCTAGGCGAGCGGGCGCGCGCGCACGACGGGCGCATGTTGGAGGTGCGACGGGCAAGGCGTGCACGACCGAACGGAGGAGCGACCGACCGATGTGCGACGACGGGCGAACTGCGGTTCGGTGCGATGTGCGAGCTTGGCTTCATGTGCGGTGGACTTATACGCATAAATGAAGAGCGAGCTGCTATCTATACGCATGAGAGCGTGGTGACAACATTATGTAGGCCGACCAACATTATGTGGAGCCGACGGTGCGTTTGATAACTTTGCGATGGCGTTTGGGGCGTTGGGTGAGTCGGCTGGGCAGCCAGACTACGCCCTACGCCTGTGTATATATTGGTGGATGCGTGGAGTCATTCCACCATCATTCGATCACACACATCTTCGCTCTAAGGAAGAAGTGCGCAGTTTTCTAGTGCGCAGTTCAAGAGGGGAGGCGCACATCTCATGCGCCGGTCTTGGGTGAACGCACGGTGAAGGAAAGTCGTACTTGGTGTTGGGCGAAGGTGCGGGCGAGGGTGTGCCCGGTGGTTGGAGAAGGGCGTGCACGGGTGTGTGGCGCCCGCATTGTGCGACGACTTGGCGTGGGTGTCTTGGCGACTCGGGTGAGCGCCCGCCCACCGTGCAAGTGTGCACGAAGGTGAACGAAGGTTGGAACCGGATGTCGTAGAGTTGGGCAGGCGGTACTATGTGCTGTTTATACGATTTGGGAATTTGCCAAGAGTTGGCAAGTGGGACTGTGTGTGGGCAGGTGTACATGGTTTGGGCGTTTGCAACCAAACGAAGAGCGAACCGGTGAAGACGTGCAACAAGGTGAACGACGGGTTGGAGAGTTGTGCGGCGACCATGAGGAGGTGCCGACGAGCTGGGCAACCGAGTTTGCCGAAGTTGGAAATTTGGCTAAGTATAATTTGGGGTTTCCCAAGGACTTAGTCTGTACTTTGCAAAAGTGGAAAATTATACATATATTGATATTCAGGCAGACTCATATTGCAGGGAGTTTCCCCTCCCTTACTGTTGTGCATTTCTCTTGTTTAATGCTATTGATAATGAATGTGTATGGGTGTTCATTGGTATAAAGGCACATTAATAATACTTGGTAACAAAAATAAAACTAAGTAAGGGAGTCTGGCATCCGAGTATCTGGGCCTACTTAACGATACCAGCAACGGAAAACCATACAATCACTTGTTGGCAATCGAGTTTGATACGGTCCAAAGTGTGCAATTCCAGGACCCTGATGGAAACCACGTGGACATCGATATCAACAACCTCCACTCAGTCTGGGCCAAGGCCGCTGGTTATTGGACTGGGGACAATTTCCAGGGGTTGGAACTCAAGAGCGGACGAAACATTCAGGCCTGGATTGATTACGATCATTCTCAAAACCGCCTCAACGTTAGCGTCACGCCAGCCGAATCGCAGAGACCAGAGAGACAACTGATATCTATGAAAATCAATCTACAAAGCATTGCGCAAGAGAAGATGTTCGTTGGCTTTTCAGTGGCTACCGGTGACACTTCAGTCCAAGAACATTACATTCTTGGGTGGAGCTTCACCACGGAAGGCACGGCCCCAACTCAATATCTCAAGTTTACCATCGTTCGCTAAAATACATTCTAAGCGTCCGCGCATAGGGCTCATAGCATGCATTACAGTGGCAGCCTTGGTTGTCTTCTCGCTGGTGTTTGCGGCTGCGTTTCTCAAAAGAACAAAATACAGAGAAAATATCGAAGAATGGGAGCAAGGGTTTTGGCCCCATAGATTCACTTACAAGGAACTCCGCATCGCCACCAGTGGATTCAGGGACGAAACTGTTTTGGGCCGGGGGGATTTGGGAAGGTTTATATGGGCGTTCTCCCTAGCAGCGGCCAAGAAATCGCAGTGAAATGCATAACGAAAGAGTTCACGGAGGGAATGAAGGGGTTCGTGGCAGAGATCTCGACCATGGGACGCATGCAGCACCGGAACCTGGTTCAGTTGCAGGGATGGTGCCGGAGGCAGAAGGAGCTATTCATTGTTTACGACCACATGCCAAATGGCAGCCTCGATAAACTCATATTTGGGAAAGCTACTGTAAGGCCTTCGAGTTGTGCGACGGTTGAGCGTTAAGCGAGCGGGCGCGCGCGCACGACAGGCGCATGTTGGAGGTGCGACGGGCAAGGCGTGCACGACTGAACGGAGGAGCGACCGACTGATGTGCGACGACGGGCAAACTGCGGTTCGGTGCAATGTGTGAGCTTGGCTTCATGTGCGATGGACTTATACGCATAAATGAAGAGCGAGCTGCTATCTATACGCATGAGAGTGTGGTGACAAACGTTATGTAGGCCGACCAACATTATGTGGAGCCGACGGTGCGTTTGATAACTTTGCGATGGCGTTTGGGGCGTTGGGTGAGTCAGCTAGGTAGCCAGACTACGCCCTATGCCTGTGTATATATTAGTGGATGCGTGGAGTCATTCCACCATCATTCGATCACACACATGTTCGCTCTAAGGAAGAAGTGCGCAGTTTTCTAGTGCGCAGTTCAAGAGGGGAGGCGCACATCTCATGCGCCGGTCTTGGGTGAACGCACGGTGAAGGAAAGTTGTACTTGGTGTTGGGCGAAGGTGCGAGCGAGGGTGTGCCCGGTGATTGGAGAAGGGCGTGCGCGGGTGTGTGGCGCCCATATTGTGCGACGACTTGGCGTGGGTGTCTTGGCGACTCGGGTGAGCGCCCGCCCACCATGCAAGTGTGCACGAAGGTGAACGAAGGTTGGAACCGGATGTCGTAGAGTTGGGCAGGCGGTACTATGTGCTGTTTATACGATTTGGGAATTTGCCAAGAGTTGGCAAGTGGGACTGCGTGTGGGCAGGTGTACACGGTTTGGGCGTTTGCAACCAAACGAAGAGCGAACCGGTGAAGACGTGCAACAAGGTGAATGACGGGTTGGAGAGTTGTGCGGCAACCATGCGGAGGTGCCGACGAGCTGGGCAACCGAGTTTGCCGAAGTTGGAAATTTGGCTAAGTATAATTTGGGGTTTCCCAAGGACTTAGTCTGTACTTTGTAAAAGTGGAAAATTATACATATATTGATATTCAGGCAGACTCATATTGCAGGGAGTTGCCCCTCCCTTTATACTGTTGTGCATTTCTCTTGTTTAATGCTGTTGATAATGAATGTGTATGGGTGTTCATTGGTATAAAGGCACATTAATAATACTTGGTAACAAAAATAAAACTAAGTATGGAATGTTAAGGCGTAGTCCACGAACATAAGTATTGGTGAAAAGAAAGTGTTCGGTGGTGCCGCACCTCGCTATAAGCGGTTGAAAGACTACCGTAGGTGTAGGGGCGTCACAGCTACGATGGTGCTGCCGTGGGCTCAGCGATACTAGATTGTAAAGGGCGTGGCAGCGGGGCTGTTGTATCTGCACGAGGAATGGGAGAGGAGGGTCATCCATAGAGACATCAAATCGAGCAACGTGCTGCTGGATTCGGAGTTCAAAGCGCGGCTGGGAGACTTCGGCCTCGCCCGGCTGTATGATCACAGCAAGAACCCGGAGACTACTCGCGTTATGGGAACTGTGGGGTACATAACGCCGGAGCTAACACGGATGGGGAAGGCTACGCCGAGCTCGGACGTGTTCAGCTTTGGCGTTCTGCTGTTGGAAGTGGCATCGGGTAGAAAACCTGTGGACCTCGATGCCGAGCAACTGTTTTTGGTAGAATGGGTGTGGGAGTTGTACGCCCATGGCAGGCTGCTAGACGTGGAAGATCCAAAGCTAGAGAATGAATACGAAACGGGGGAGATGGAGAAGGTGGTGAAATTGGGGTTGCTGTGCTCCTATTCCGAGCTGGAGTGGAGGCTGGGGATACGGCTTGTCTGTCAAATACTCGAAGGTGAAGCTCCTCTACCCGAAGTCCCTCTGGCTACCGCTAATCCAGAAGAGAACATTCTCATTGAAATCTCGAGCGGAAACCGGTCAATGGAAGGTTCAGAAGGTTCAATGGAAGGTTCAGAAGGTTCATTTCAATGTCTTTAACCTCTCGAGCACATCGGGATACTAAATATATGTCAGATTTAGTTGAAAAGTTTAGTTTATATTTTCCTGTTCCATGTTCGAAAAACTTAAAGTATGTTTCACCTGGAATTATGGAGTAAAGTAGCTTGACTGAACTCTAAGAAAAAACAATAGATTTGTCTTTATTAGGTTAATAAATTAGGCGTTTTCATTTTGGAGTTTTTGCTCAGAATTTGGAGGCAGCGAAAATTTTCAATTGTTATTTAAAATGGGTATGTTGATATTGGTTATCTTAAATAGGTTTTTTATAATGTAATATTTGTAATTTTTTTTGGGACATTCAAATGGGAAAGAAAGAACTCAAATTTATAATTCAACAAATTCATCCCAAATTTAAGCTAAGAATATATTTTAAAAACCTATACTATAGCAAATAAAAAATTTAATGCAAAAGGGTGGTCAATAGTTTTTTGTAATTATTACTTCCCGGATCCTCGATCCCGGATCTGCGTGCTACTTCTCTCAGTATTTTCAGATAATTTTCGGACCTTGGCCCTGCCATCCGTAAATGCTCCAGGCGCTGTTGGGTTTACAAACCCCTGGATCATATACATCTGATTGGATACTTTGACGGCGCTTCCGCTGGCGGAGTGTGCGGCGCATACGTCTCTCTATCCAATACTCCTTGTGGAGCGACGGATCTGGCTCCAACACATGGGCAGAGGTTCTGGCCCTTTGGGGTACTCTTCCCTGTGCTCTCTGGTTTGCTGTGGACGAGAGGGTCATTGCTGGAGACTCGAAAGTGACCATAAACTGGGCTAAGGGATGTCTGTCTCTCTCTGCCCCATCTCTTTGGCACTGGCTGGGACAGATTTCCTCCGTGAAAGACTCGTTTCTCTCGGTCTCCTTTCGTCACATCTTCAAAGAGCAGTATATGCTGGCAGATCACCTCTCCAAGCGAGGTTTATCTGCACAGCCAGGTCGGTTCCACTTCGAATGCTGGGATTCAGGCTCTTCCATCGGATCCGGTTACTTCCTCTTTTCTTGAGCGTGCCCTGTCTCTCTCTTGGGCGGCGGATGGTCTCTGTTCTGTCTCGCATTCTCTGTTTCCCCGTAATCTTTGTGTGCTTGTGTTGGGGTATTTTCTGGCCCTCTTTTTTTGCGGACTCTGGGATGCACATAAGTTGGGGCATTTTCTGGCCCTCCTTTTTTTGCGGACTCTGGGATGCACATATCCCCTCGGTTTTAGCTGTATGCCCTTCTATGAAGAGACCTTCTCACAGTTACTGCAGTTGGTATGCAGGCTATCAAGGCATGTAGAAAACCCATGATGAATGTAACAGTTTTTGTTTTCTAATAAAATTGTTGTTTTTTTTCCTTGTGGAAAAGAAAATCAGCGGGTTGTTCCAAGCTTTTCTCAGGCAATTCTTGATAATAGAACCTAATGAGTGAGCCATGAAAGCTCACTTCGTCGGCTTTGCCATATTTAAACATGGGAATAGAAGTATCTTTGATTGCTTTTTCCCATGAAGATTTCCCAGGGTTAATCGGTGCATGATTTATTATTTTGTCAATGATTTGTGTGTTTTGTTGTTACTAGGGGAGAGATTCTTAATGTTGTGCAGGACCAGTGATTGATATAGTACTGATCCCACCAAACCACCAGTGATTGAGACTTTTGAAACCAAAATTTAAACAGAAATAAATAACATTATGTATGAATAAGTATTAAATTATGTCCAAAAATCACCCATACATTGACTGGGCCCACAACTGTCCATAAATAGTATTTTACTACTTAATACTGCAAAACATATTGATCCAAGTAGAAAACAGCTAGAGCCATAAAGGCTTCCAAACTGGTCTATTCCAGAAGTACAAAACAGCAGTCACTTCAACCCCCACTCATCATAACTGCAACTTTGCATCCCAAATAAATATGTCTACCTGCACATAACAAAAGGAATGTATGTTAGCCATAACTGCTGTGTTGTTCAACAACTAAACACCCTACGTTCAATAAATGACACCCAACCCAATAACATTTAAATCCACTTTGTTCAATAAATGACACCCAGACCCAATAACTGCAATAAATGACACCCAACTCACTTTATTTCTCATTAAAACAGATCAAAGCACATGGATCAACAAATAAACAATTCCCAACCATTAGATCACATCAAATTAAATCCATACCACACATTCAAAATGAATCCATTGCAATCCATGTGCATCCATGTCCACCAATTAAAATAAAGTCCCCAAAACTATAAAAGAAGTCCACCCACTGTTGAAGTTGCATCTTATGCTTTCAAACTATTCAGCAAACTTGAAGACAACATCACAAAACAGTGGC
The DNA here is from genome assembly GCA_031772625.1 of Pinus tabuliformis. Lineage (NCBI taxonomy): Eukaryota > Viridiplantae > Streptophyta > Pinopsida > Pinales > Pinaceae > Pinus > Pinus tabuliformis. The sequence goes on along the minus strand of CM062815.1, from coordinate 760,065,794 downwards.
CAATATATTCAAGTTAGTTATATGAATTACAACTCATTCTTCTTACAGTTCTGTTTTCATTGTTTTCATTTATCAGATTTCTTACATGGTCTGTCTGGCCATAACTGCTAGAAGGATACCTGGATGGTTTCACAAACAACCATTGAAAGTCGTTGTTCTTACATTACAGTTCTGTCCATAGGGTTACAGTTAACCTATACAGTTACAGTTAACCTATACAGTTACAGTTAACCTTTTTTATACAGAGTTTATGTATGTGTTCTAGCTTATTATATCATCAGCTTCATAGTGATTACAGCTTACATATCACAGAGGTTACGTATGTCGTGTTAGTACTATAGTCACAGCTTGTTTAGCTTACAGGAATTGAAGCTTAGCTTACAGGAATTGAACCTATTGAATACAGTCGTATCCATCTAATCAACGTCACAGGTTGTTTACCTTACAGGAATTGAACCTTAGCTTACAGGAATTATTCGATCATCAGCTTCATAGTGATTACAGCTTACATATCACAGAGGTTACGTATGTCGTGTTAGTACTGTAGTCATAGCTTGTTTAGCTTACAGGAATTGAGCGATTATTATGGCTTGGGTTCTATGCAGAATGAGTTAAAACATAGAACAAAAACGAATTGTAACTTTAATGACTCTGATAAACTTAGTAATTTTTCACATATTTTCAGACCTTGACAATCATCATTGAGACATCACATTGAAACATAATTGAAAGACATGTATTTTCAGAAGCATGAAGCTATTGAGAAAGAAAAAATTTTGATATTGAGTCGAAAGAATGCAAATAAGTGAATTTCTACTACTGATGAATGGACCATAGAACTGAGGAATGGTTTCTTAGAATGGAACCCCGAGCAGATGACCATTTCTCTTTATTGGATTAGATGACTGTAAGATTTTAGATAATGAGAAAACACAATTAAAAGTAACATAGCAGATGACAGTCTTATTGGCCTTCATATCTTTTCACCTCGTTGAGCTCGAGACCTTAGGGTATGGAGAGCCCGAGCCATACGGAGTTGTAAAAGTTGGACCAAAGGAATGGGGATTTACATAATTCAGCACTGTAAATTAAGTCACAGAAAATGGAGAGAAATCTTGGAGCAGAGATTGTTCTTCTCAATATTCAAAATAACTAAATAAACTATATGGAAAATATAAAAAATAAATGACTGCAATGAAACTCGATTAAACTGAAGTAAAACCAATTGTCTATGACACCTAGGAGACCATAGAATCAAATGTGATAGTGATTACAGCTTACATATCACAGAGGTTACGTATGTTGTGTTAGTACTGTAGTCATAGTTTGTTTAGCTTACAGGAATTGAACCTTAGCTTATAGGAATTGAACCTATTGAATACAGTCGTATCCATCTAATCAACATCACAGCTTGTTTAGCTTACAGGAATTGAACCTATTGAATACATCTCATTCATATTATCACTAGTAAGCTCTATACACTAAAAAGCTCGTATTAGTATCCGAGCATGGTTTCAGTTCACCCTTATCTATGAGTGAGCTAGAACAAAGCTCTGTATAATTACATATGTTATATGTATATTAAAGCTGAATCCAATCTATTAGGGAGATAACCAACCTGTGATACAGGTACTTTATCATATCTATACATGTATTTCTTAGGTTAGTACTGATAGGTCAACCTTTAGATGATGTTACTTATAAAATATCTGTGCTATTACTTATGCCGAGTGTTATGAGAACGAGACAAGCAAGTGATTAGGTAAACAAGCATGGTTAGAAAGAACCATGTGTAACCACTGTGTTCTAATTCCATAGCTTGTCATAAGCTTAGATAAGGTACAAAGGTGACAAGCTAATCAATATACAACATGATATCCCGGGGTTCCCACTCTTAGTCATTCCTATTATATAAATGCCTTTTTTCTTATTGGTATATAGAGTACCGTTCTCTCCATAATCAATACTTAATCAATACATATGGATAGACTGTAATCACTGTATACGCATATCCTAATGTAATACATATGGATAGACTGTAATCACTGTATACGCATATCCTAATGTAACAAGCTCTGTTTACTCATTACTTTGATTTCCATGGTTCTACTTATGGCACTGATTCAACCATTAGTAATGATTACACTCTACTCTATAGGGTAAGTACATATTGAATAGACCTACTTATTACCTGTATTCCCTAATCTTTAACAGATATAAGGAGAATGACGTAATTCATACATGTTTACATACCCCATTGGTTTAGTTGTATAAAGCTGTTGAAAGTAAATGGAAAATGATATATGAAAACAGTGACATACATGTTGATAATTTCCTGTAATAGAGGAAAAGTATTTTTGCAGAAGTAATAAAGCATAATTTGACATATATTCTAATGTCTAAATGCAACATACATGTTGATAATTTCCTGTAATAGAGGAAAAGTAATTTTTGCAGAAGTAATAAAGCATAATTTGACATATATTCTAATGTCTAAATGCATGCAATAATTTTACAGGTTGTTGCATCTATGGCAAAAGGAAGTTACTCTGCTCGTACAAGGAGAAGTGGCAAGAGAGTGACAAGGGGTGCGCAACTGCGATGCACATTGTCTGATGATGACAGGCTAGCAGATGTCAATGCCAACAATGCACCAGGGAACATTGTTGAGGATGACCATGTGACAGCAGCTGATGTTAACACACCATCAGCCACAGAACCACCATCAACAACAGTCCAAGGGGCAAGCTCAACTAAAAAGATGAGTGCTATAAGAGGATGTACAAAATGTTAGTTGCAATTGACGATATAGAGTTTCATGGATACTCAGTTCGGGCATCCGCAAAAAAACATGGTATTCCTCCCTCATCAATACATTATTGGATAAATGGACTGACTCATACAAAACGTAGAGGGCCTCTTACAGTTATGACTGAGGAGGAGGAGGCCGAGGTGGTTGAGTGGTGTAAAGAGATGGCCCAACTGGGACATGGCCTAGAGTTGATACAACTCAAATCAACAGTTGCTCAAATCTGTCAAGGGAGGCCAAACCCATTCAAAGATGGGTTTCCTGGTAAATCATGGTGGTTTGGGTTTAAAAAAAGGCATCCAGAACTTGTATTGCGTACTGCTGAGGGCCTTGACAGAGACAAAGCATTAAATTTGCGCCCTGCAGTTGTGCAAAAGTTCTATGACACACTTTCTAGTGCCTACAATAAACATTCTTATGGAGTAGACCATATATGGAGCTGTGATGAAACAGGTTTACAGGCAGGGAGGAATTGTGGCATGCGGGTAATTGCCAAGAGAGGGAGCCGAAATGTGCCAAAGATTTTGCCCAAGAGCAGGGAGTGGATAACTATTTTATGTTGTGTCAATGCAATTGGTACTTCAATCCCAGGATTTTATCTATTCAAAGGTAAAAATCAACTGAAAAACTATATACAGAACTGTGAACTAGGTGCATGCATGGCTGCACATCCCCATGCATGGATGACTAAAGAACTGTTTCTAAGTTGGCTTTTTCACTTTGCTGCATCGGTACTAGGTGGCGTCTCGCCTAATAACAGACACTTTTTGATATTAGATGGCCATGGGAGCCACATGGCTGTACAAACAATTGAGGAAGCAAACAATTTAGGCATCGACCTGTTGACATTGCCAGCTCATACCACTCATAGACTGCAACCCCTTGATGTTAGTGTGTTTGGCCCTTTCAAGAACTATTTCAGGTCGGAGCGTGCTGCATGGATGGCAAAGAATCCAGGGGTTGAGGTGAAAAGGTTTGAGCTAGCAGAGCTTGCAAGTAAAGCTTTTAAAAGGGATTTGACACCATCAAATATCAAGGCTGGCTTTAGGAGGATAGGAATCTGGCCACTGAACTATGATGCTCTTATGCATGATACTGGTTGTAGCCAAGTGTTTCATGTGGATGGTCAGGAAGAAGGGAATGCCCAAACAGGTGTTGAAGTGTAAGAAGTAGATGACCAAGATGATGTTGTTGCAGCTGGTAATATGATTTCCTTGTCTCAAGGACACTTATATGCTGAAGATGATGAAACTGTATGTGAAACAAAATATAACAATGAACAAATTCGCAGTAACATGGAGATCGTTCCACCAACTCAAGAACATGAAATTCCTGTTGTTGATATTGTTAATGTTATTGCTGAACATGCAGTTGACAATGACCAATTGACATTGCCAAGCCAAGTAACCCCACCTTCATGGCTAGCAGAAGCAATGATCAATATGAATGCACATAGTGTCTCAGCAACCAATGAAGAAAGCATGAACATGCCCTCACAACCAGCAGAATTGAACAGTGAAATTGTTCATTTTTTTGTGGACAATAGATCAATGGAAGAAGATGAAGGACATAATGAGGCATCAAATGAAGATAATGATATAGTTCAGTCAGTTCCAACAGAAACTGAAAGGGAAGTACCAAGCAATGACATGCAGGTGGGAGGGGTGGAGAAGACACTTGGACGGTTCCTAAAGCTACCAGTACAGAGAGTATCAATGAAAAAAAAACAAGGTGCACCGGGTAGTCTTCGTCTAGGCCGAAGCTCACAGTTACTAAGCTTAGAAGACTATATAAACCTGTTAGTTGAGTCTGAAAAAAAGAAATTTGAAATGCAAGAATTAAAACAGAAAAAGAAGGATCTAGTCAAGGAGAAGAAGGCAGCAAGGATTGTTGCAGCACAACGTCGAGCAGATGAAAGGATTGAAAGAGATAAAGCAAGGAAAATTAAGGACCAACAAAAGCAAATGGCAAGACATGAAAAGGAAAAACGAAAGGCACAACAAATGCTTGAAAAGGAACAAGGGATGATCAATATGGTTGAAAATGATACAAGAATAGCTAATGAAACCAGGATTATTTCAAACTCATTGGACTCCATTGCAGATAATACACCATTATTCCAAGATCTCATAAACATTCAAGTGCCTCACTATCAAACTGAGGGTTTACCCACTTGCCTTATTCCTACCAGAGTTGGTGCCAATTCTATGTATGCTCATTACACACCTCCACTTAATGCAGGGGTCAGTAGTGCAAATGTGAGGTATGGGTACTCAATACCTCCATGGTTGGAAGCTGCAAATTGGAGTCAATCATATGGCAGCAATCAACCATTTCCTAATCAACCCTTGACAGGTAGGCCAACCTACCTGGCTCAAGAAGGTAACTCGGGGAGTTTTGGCACTCAAGATTCTCAGGGCCATAAAGAATAGGGGTGTCATATGTTTTTGTTTGTAAACACATTATGATGTGGATTTTGGATGGATTGTGTCTTTTTCTTGTCACAGAAACATTCTGGCTTACAACCTAGGTTGTTTTATTGCTTTGAAACGCTAACAACATTATGGTGCTATGCATTCACTACATTGAAAAGCCAACAGCAGCTTGGTTGGTTGTAAAGCAGTTTTATTTGCGAGTTAAGCACAAATGATATCAGTCCACAAAAGACGCTACAATGATAACTTAGATACTTATTCCCCTTTTGAAATTGTTATGTCAATTCATATTATGTCTTGGGGCATCTTTTTCCACTGCAGAGATGAACAATATTTCACAAAATAAATCACTTAATACTTCACCATTAGCTTCAAAATGATGCTCCCAAGACTGATAAGTGATTTCTTATGGATATTAAACCTTATTAGTGAAATTGATTATCTTAAACATCACAAGACACAAACAAAAACAGAAAAATATAGATATCAGAAAACATATACCAGACCTTAGAAAAACACTTGGAAAGTCACCAACAGAAAAACATATGACTTTATTAGCCTCTTATGGTCAATGTGCAATGGTCTTGGGCTTATTATTATTGTCTTATGGTATTTATTAAGTCACCGTAGCAATATGCTTTAGATCTAATTATTCATTGCAGTCAACAAGTATCATAGAAAGCAGGCCATTGTAAGCAGTTTTTCAACTTTGAAAGAATAACCTAGATCTAAGTAAGCTTACCTACAAGCACATACTTCTGTAAAATATCTTAACTCTCAAACACATCCATCTTCTATTGAATACAGAAAGAAGTTAATACACAACAATAGCTCAAAACCAAAACTGAACTAAACTTAAAGCCTACACAACATATGTACTCCACAAAGATCATAAAGAGTTACAATTGGAACTAGTGGACTCTTTGAAGTCATTTTCTTCATTTTTGAAGTAATTATTATTTAAATTTGCTGAATAAAACCTAAAACACTGAGATAATAAGACACAGAGCTGCAAATAAATTCTCAACCATAAATAAGTAAATAAATCCAACAAATCTGATTTTAATATAATCAAATATGTAGTCATATATAGTTCTAAAATAATTGAGCTAAGAATTGTTCCAAGGAAACGAACAAAATGCATGTGATAGACAAAATTGAATGGCATAGGCAGACATGTGAGATAGTCTTTAGGAACCTAACCCAAACTACTGCAAGCACTAATAAATTATATGGAATGGTACAGAAGCTCAAAAAGCAGTTGAAACAATAAAAGATAAGTCAATAGGGCCAGATTTGTCAAATTACATGAGTTCGAACATAAAATAATCTCTTTGGGCACATCTAAACTCAAAATCCGAAGCACTTAAATTGAAGGATGTGAAGACCAAGATTTTCATGTCATTCAATCTCTTATTCAAATCCAATATTACCATCCTCTTGCATATCCTATGTTTTGGAAACTCTTTGATGATGATAAAGAGTGTAAGGTTGGTACTATTGCAAACCTATCATGGAGGAATTTGGTTACACAAGAAAATTCCCATAAATGCAAAGGATATCCAAGGAGGAATAGGATGTCATTAAAACATTCTCTGTTCATGCTCCAATATTGAAAGGCAGCCTATAATATGGCAGGGACCTGAAGCCTCACAATCTCCTGGTGGATAAGCGAAGAGGTGTAGTAAAAATCGCAGATCTTCCACTCGGAAGAGCATTTACAATTCCTATTAAGAAATATACACATGAGGTGAGTGCTTTAACTACATTTTCCACATTTGCTACTGGTTTTTGTAGAAATTTTGTCCTCACTGATTTTAGAGACGGTTTGGTTCTGGTTTCTTGGTGAATAATATCTAATTTTTAGCACTAAGGTTAGAGGTTTCGGGTGTTCAACTTCTTGTTGGACGATTTGGCCTTTCAGGATCAACCCTTTGCAGAGCATGTCAGCCAATAAATTATACCTTCAACAAAACCAGAGGGCTACTACTCAAAGCTGCCAATAAATTATATCTTCGACAAAACCAAAGGGCTGCTACGAAGTAACATTTAGCACCATTATATCAGAAAAAAGCACAAGACCTTAACACCGAAAAGCTACAACATCATTTCCGTATGTTCCGAGTCTCACACTAGCTGCAAGCTTTGGAGATGGAAACCAAAACCAAGCTGCCATTAGAATCCAATTTTCTTAATTTTAAACTTCTTGTCACACCAAAGCCAAGGCTCTCAGCTAGCATTAAATGGTGTCCATACACCATAATATGTAGCTCAAAAAAGTTAAAAAGGAAAGAAACATCAGCAATAATTGAGTTATTTCTGTTATAAAAAACCCCAAGGGTAACTTCCAAAAACAAAATGCCGGAAAGGTTACAACATAATGGCAGGAAGGTTACAACATAACTGCTCTGAAGAGTGGTACTCAAAGCAGCCAATAAATTATACCTTCAACAAAACCAAAGGGCTACTACTCAAAGCTGCCAATAAATTATATCTTCGACAAAACCAAAGGGCTACTACGAAGTAACATTTAGCACCATTATATCAGAAAAAGCACAAGACCTTAACACCAAAAAGCTACAACATCATTTCCGTATGTTCTGAGTCTCACACTAGTTGCAAGCTTTGGAGATGGCAACCAAAACCAAGCTGCCATTAGAATCCAATTTTCTTAATTTTAAACTTCTTGTCACACCAAAGCCAAGGCTCTCAGCTAGCATTAAATGGTGTCCATACACCATAATATGTAGCTCAAAAAAGTTAAAAAGGAAAGAAACATCAGCAATAATTGAGTTATTTCTGTTATAAAAAACCCCAAGGGTAACTTCCAAAAACAAAATGCCGGAAAGGTTACAACATAATGGCAGGAAGGTTACAACATAACTGCTCTGAAGAGTGGTACTCAAAGCAGCCAATAAATTATACCTTCAACAAAACCAAAGGGCTACTACTCAAAGCTGCCAATAAATTATATCTTCGACAAAACCAAAGGGCTGCTACGAAGTAACAAACCTGCTTTTAGAAATGTTTGTGAAGCCTTTCCAAGAGAATACAATAGAGATGGGAATAGAGACTTATAAAGCACTTAAATTCAATACGCAAGGTAAAACCTGTCTCCAAATTTAACAAAAATTCCAATAAACGAGGTGAGGTGTTGAGAAACACACGGTGAGAGGTGTTGAAAAACACTTCAGAAAATGGCTGGTAGGATAAAAATCCTACCGGATAGAAGCCATCAGTCCAGAGTTCGCCGAAGCCATAAGTCCAGAGCTCGCCACACATTCGGCGGACCTTCTCCAGCGCTCGCCGGACCTGCCACAGCTGCAACAATTGGAAAAAATTAGCAAATGAGCAAATGGAGAAAAAAAAACCCAAAAAACCACACAAATACCACCAAAATCTGCAATTACCTGTAAATTGGTACTGGCTCCTCCCCAAACAGCAAATAGCGCGAATTAAACAACCACCCAGGAAACCCTAAACACCGGCGGTCCAAACTAAACAGCAATTGGCGGGCAAATAGCGCGAATTAAACAACCACCCAGGGAACCCTAAACCACCGACGGTCCAGACTGAACAGCAATTGGCGGACATGAGCTCAACCATGGTGGACATCATGCGCAAGTAATGGAGCCCTCCTGTGCCATCGTCGGCGGAGGGCTTCGAACAAACACCGGACCCGAACAGAAAACCCACAGGCAAACCACACATCGCGACGTAAAGGCGGAAATGAGCGGGCGGGTGGTCGGCAGGTGAAGTTTTAACCCTTGACACGCTGCAGAACAGGTGGCTCTCCAAGCTGGACACGTGTCATACATTAGAGCGTGCCGTCCACGTGCTTGTCCGCCAGGTGGAGGGGAGGGCACACAGGTAATGGCGTCCCTCCCCTAATTAATTATTTTTCTTGTAAGTTTTGCTATCATTACCCATTCGTGTCATAGCACATGCAAACCCAAACTCTTAAAAAGAGTGGTCTTAGGTTGAGAGCCAAGGTTGTGAGCTATTATTTTCTAGTAAAGAAGAATAGAGTTGTTGGAAATGGTGACCTAAAGTGTTTAAAGCCATCAAGATGTGGCCATGATAGATATTGCATATATCATTAGTAGATAATTTTGTTGGTTTTATGGTACTTCTGAGATTTTGAGGTTAGGGTAGCTCGTAAGATTCGATAGAGCAGCAAACACCATGGAAGCTTGCTCACCTCTTAGATGAGATCGGTGTTCTCTACACTGAGCAGGGTATAAGTGTTCTCCAGAATTGCACCTGTGTCCAAAATTCGATGATTAGATCCATAACCGACTGCAGGCAGAGTTCCTTATTTCTAAGGGGGAAGAGAAGTGGATTCATGCATTTTTTTGCGTCTGCATATCTTGGAGGGATGCAGTTGAATGTATTTTTCCTCCACAATGTTGAAGGACTGACTGTTGATGTGGCCTCTATGCCAAGTAGCAAGACTGTAAGGAAGTCGATGCATAGAAGGTTTTGGTGTAGTTTTCTTCGATGAGGAGGAAGAGTTGACCGTGCTGCCAGGGAATACGCAGGTTACGGTCATGGGCATCTTAAATAAATGAAGCATAAGTGTAAATAGAGATTTAAGTAATTTATGAACACATAACTCAACTCAATATTTGACCGTGCTGCCAGGGAATACGCAGGTTACGGTCATGGGCATCTTAAATAAATGAAGCATAAGGGTAAATAGAGATTTACGTAATTTATGAACACATAACTCAACTCAATATTTATGTGTAAAGAGAGATTTAAGTAATTTATGAACACGTAACTCAACTCAATATTTATGTGTAAATAGAGATATAAGTAATTTATATACACATAACTCAACTCAATATTTATATATTCATATTAATGCGCTTAATTAAATAAAATACAATAATGAAATTAGTGTGTAATGAATTTAAGATGACAAATTTATGAAAGGTTATGGATAAAGAAATTAAATGTTATATAATTAAAAAAATTTAAAAGCACTCAACTATGTCATATTTCCAATAAACTTAGATAGTTCGTTTAATACTAATTATAAATTACTTTATTTATTTATTTTCAAAGAAATGCAATAAACTTAGATAGTTAGTTTACTACTAATTATGAATTATTTTATTTATTTATTTTTAAAGAAATGTAACTTTATTTATGTGAAATTTTATTTTAAAATTCATTTTTTTTTAATAGGTATGATAACACAAATTAAATAAAAATTAATAAATGATATTGTATATCCCATTAAAATATCAAAATTTACAATTTATGAAACATTTTTGTCTCTAATAAAATATATGATTATTGTTTCTCTAGAAACTATATAAGACTATATAAAACATTGTCTGAGTGTATAAAACATTATATAAAAACAAATGACTTATCAATAAGAAAAATTAACATAAAAAATATATTTCTTAAAATAAACTACACTAATATATTATGTTAATTTTATGTTAGGGTATGGAAGAATTGAACTACTAATATTTAACTTGTAAGGCAAGTTTTATTCTATTGAGGAAGCATCCTTTAAAACAATAAGGAAGAGGGATTTTGTTGATTTTTGTAAGGTTAAGAAAAGAGTCTTTAATCATACTAACTAAATAATCACTTTGAAAATGATATTGAAAAGAAGTTCAATAAAACCACAATCTTTATATATTAAAGATATAATATAATGATCGCAACATGGAAAGCTTAAGCTAACCATGTATTAAAACATGTTTATAGGAAAATAAAAGATTCTTCTAGCAAAAGACAAAGGCAACAAGGAGGCAACAAGGAAGGATATCAGGATCTCTTGAGGATACAACATTAATAAATAAATTCACTTTCAATAAATAAAAATATCCAAACAATAAAAGATAATACCATGGTACTTGTTGTAGTGTAGAAATTTTAAGATTTTTTTTTGGCTTATAGCAGTTTAAATTTTGAAGCTATTACGAGTTCAGGAATTTATTTTTTTATTAAATAAGGTTGAAAGTTGGATTCATTTTTCCTTTCCATAGCATATAATAAAGTTTGAATAGCTTAGAGGGTGCATCGCTAGTGTAGACAGGTCAATGGTCGCTATCCATTTCGAGACCCCAAATATAATGGATGGTTAAGTAAGGGAGGTGAGGGCATAGGCATCTAAAAAGTCACTAAAATGACATACTTGATCCGAATTTATGAAGGAACAAAATGAAATATAAATTTAAACAAAAACAAAAAATCAATTAATGAATAGCAACTACTGAAAATGCTTTACATGCAAGAAGGAAACAAACTAGTTTTATCAATGGTAGTTTGTCTCTGAGAAGAGATGTGATGACTACATGCCTTCTGAACTGAGTTACAGTGAGGCTCTCATGTATTTTTATCATTAAGAAACAATGGAAAACCTTAAACATCCAAAAACCTAACCTTAGGAGATGAAGAGCAAAAAAATTGTGGGCCCCGTTGGAGTTAGTTGGAACCTCAACTTCCCGAGGTTGTAACTTTGACATACGATTTTCATTTGGCGTGCATGATATACTGTTAGAAAGGTCTATCTGAGGAAAACAACTTCCGATTACAAATGTTTGTAGCAAATTATGTGTTTCCCTGTTTCCCCAAAAAACGCCATTTAAGGACTCAAAACAGCTTCGGAAATTTAGGATGCAAAAAATTACCAAAAATAGAAGGCTATCAAAATAATAAATTGTTATGGAAACTGTGGAACTAATAAGAAATAGTGTTGGGGGCCCAAGTGGAATAAGTGGGTGGCCACCAATATCCACCTGGATCAAACCCCCCCCCCCCCCCCCCCCCACCCCCTCGCCTCCCCCCTTAGAAAGCAATGGCCCCCATTGCGTTGAGTGCCTTAATGAGATGAGGAAACTTCTACTGAATTTGGTCCTTATTGAACCACTTGCCTTGGTGCAAGAGCTGGCCAGATTTGACGACTTGATACAACTATATCCTTTGTTGGCAAGTTCTTTTAACCTGTGTGTCCATGATCTAATCAGTTGTGGCATGTTCGGTGCAATCTCGATTGAAGGAACACAAAGATGCTCTATGTAAGATAATAGTGCATCATAGAGGTGGAAATCTGGTACTTGTTTTCCATCCATAAACATCTCGTATGTGGTGGAGAATTCTGGATCATCTTTGTATAGTTGCGGCCATCCAGAAGTCTCATGCCCACAAGAGTTGAAAACAATGGTCAGTGCCATAACCAACATAACAACCCTAGGTTAAAGGTTCATGTACTAAAGTTAATAAAGGCAAAATAAGACCATGGTCATAGGACACGTATTCCAAATTGAATGTTGGGAAAAACATCGTAGTAAGTATCATTTTGGTTTATTATAGCTATGGAAATTGGCAAAGGCAAAGGGTGATTAGGTGCTCAAGTTTATGCTAAAAAATCAAAGTGTTAGAATCTTGGTTTGTCATTCTTAATCTAACGGTGCAAACGACACTCAAATCCGAGCTCATATGCATAAGTTATAGCAAGTCAAAGTTCAAGTTTGACTCAGACACGTGGCAGGATTGGATGATGTGGCAAAGTCCTTTAGTGAATGAGGAGGTATCAAGTGGAAAGCCTCCATTGGCCCATGCATGTTGCAAATCGCAATCGCAGGCAAGTTGACATTAGAAATCGGCCCCTAAGCAAGGAAGGATGTGATGTATCGACCGAAGTTGTGATTACGATCCATCGGTGAAGGGAACAAAACTACAGAATTGGCCTCAGTAGGTACCAGGTTACGATGTGATATCGCAATCGCAACCCGAAAAAGGCAGAGTCCCACAATTTATTACCACCAATGAGGGTGCAACACTCATTTGGTGGGAAGAAAGGACTCAAGATGAGATAAAAAAATCATGGTAAGATCTCTATTACTTGGTCTAATTTCGTTGCTACTATAAAAAGACACTTCCACCCTTTAGCTCATATGCAAAAAACTATCATGAATTGAAAAAATTTCAGACAGTTAAAAGGTCAAAATGTGCAAGAAAATACTCAGGAGTTTAGGAGAAGAGCTCGTATGCTAGGAGTAGACTTGCAGTTACAAGATACTTTTTTGAAATACATTGGAGGTTTGCATAGCTATCTTCAACACACCATTCTTATGTTTAATCCCACAAATCTTGATGAGGTCTGTGTTCAAAGAAGAAGATAAGAAGAAGCCACCCCAGAGTGGTGAAAAAGGAAATAAATCTAAACGAAAGCAGAAGAAAAATGCTTATGTTAAGAAAAAAGGGGAGAAAATCGGGTGTAAGAATTGTTCCAAAGAGGGTCATAATGAAGCACATTGTTGGAAGCTTCATCCTGAATTAAGACCAGAGAAATTTAACAATAAAGGGAAACATAAGACAAACGATATTGTACAACAAGACTTGGGTTCCGACTCAAGTGATGAAACAAAGATTGCAGCCACAGTGACTAAAGGAAAAGATGTGGCAAAAATAGGAAAAGAGGAAGTCGTGGCAAGCACCAGTAAAAACAAATAACTCCAACAATGCTTAAAATGAAGAAAACAAAATTGAGTTGTTCCATATCATAGTTATTTCCAAACACACCAAGATTGATACGCTGTTTGACAATGGATCCCAAGAAAATTTAATTTCTACAAACTTGGTCAAGAAGTTGAATATGGAAACCGTGCCTCATCATAAACCATATCCGTTGGGTTGGATAACCAAGGATGCAAATCTTCAGGTCATAAGGAAATATGTTTTCAGATTTTCAATTACTGCCAATTTCGTTGTTGAAGTCAAATTAGATGTAGTGTCGTTGGATATTTATGGAATTGTATTGGGAAGGCCGTATCTGTATGACCGGAAAGCCATTTTCCATATATTTGAGAACAAATATCATTTGTTTAAAGATGGAGTGGAGTATATTGTGAGATCCCATCGTAGAAAGCTTAATATGTCTTTAGCAAGCGTAGGGAAAATGAAGCGACTGGTCAATTTCAACAAGAATCTCGTGCTCCTTATGATCAAGCAAAAGAATCACACAGAGCATGAATCCTTTGCAGGCTGTGACGTCAAGCTGAAAGCTGAATTGGCTGATGTGGTCAATCAATATGGAGATATGTTTTAAGAACCAAAGGGATTACCACCAAAAAGGGGAATTCAGCATGAAATTCAGCTACAGCAAGACTGTCCACTCCCAAATATTGATATGTATCGAATGTCAATTCTGGAAAGTTTAGAAATTAAGAAACAAGTCGAGGAATTTTTTGATAAAGGTGTAATCCGTCCCTCTACTTCACCATGTGGTTCACCAATTGTTTTGGTACCCAAGAAAGATGGCACCTGGCACATGTGTGTAGATTATCGATCTTTGAATAAAATTACCATAAAGAATCGATACCCACTACCCAAAATAAATGATTTTCTAGATCAATTGAAGAATGCAAAATAATTCACTAAATTAGACTTGAGAAGTGGATATCATCAAGTTAGAATAGCTGAGGGGGATGTTTGGAAGACTGATTTTAAAACCAACCAGGGATTGTTTGAGTGGCTAGTTATGCCTTTTGGTCTTTGTGATGCTCTAGCTACATTCATGAGAGTTATGAATGATGTTTTAAGATCATTTCTTGATGAGTTTGTAATTTTATATTTAGATGATATTGTGTTATTTAGCAAATCAAGAGAAGAGCATGTCAAGCATGTGAGGGAAGTGTTGGATGTCCTGAAAAAAGAACAGTTATTTCTGAAGATGTCTAAATGTGAATTCGAGGAAAATTCCTTAGTGTATTTGGGCCACATAATCGGAGGAGGTGGGCTAAAGATTGACCCCTCTAAAGTTTCGGTCATTGTGAATTGGCCAATACCCAAATCAGTCATAGAAGTAAGGAATTTTTTGGGATCAACATAATACTGGAGGAAGTTCATTGCCAATTTCTCTTCCATAGTAGCTCCACTACATGCTTTGACCAGCGTGAAGGTTGTCTTCTAGTGGGGAGGAAAACAACAAAAATAATTCGATGCTTTAAAACAAAAGCTCAGTTCAGACCCATTTTTAGAATTGCTGGATTTGAAACAACCATTTGAAATACAAACAGATGCAAGTGACTATGCCATGGGGGCAGTTCTTATACAACATGGTAAGCCCATTTCATTTCATTCTGAGATTTTTATTGGTGTTGTTATTAACTATCCTACATATGATAAAGACCTTTACGCATTGGTGCAAAGTGTGAAAAAATGAAAGAATTATTTAATGGGAAAAGAAACCATTATTCACACCGATCATCAACCTTTGCAATATCTGCAATTTCAAACAAAATTGTAGAAATGAAGGCACTTTCGTTGGATGGGATTCTTATAACGATTCCACTTGGTAATTAGGTACAAGAAAGGTATTTATAATAGAGTTGCTGATATGCTTTCTAGACCGGTTGTTAGTGTAACCATTTTACTCAAGAATCATTTTGTTTTACCTGAAAGATATGTAACTAAACAATACACACACGATGCTGAGTTTCAAGAGGTATATTCAAACTTGAGTCAAGGCCACCAAGTTGAGGAATTAGACTAGCATATACATGATAATTTGTTGTATCATTTGGGAAAACTTTGTGTTCCATGGGGAGAGAGAGTAAATGTCACAAGGGAAGCACACACTTCTCTTATTGCTGGAAATTTTGGTGTATGTAAAACAATGGCAAATCTTCAAAGGTATTTTTACTGGCCTCGTATGCTTGAAAGTGTGTCACGTTTTATCAGAGGTTTTTCATTGCGTGCAGTCAGTATGCCTAGTAATAGTAAATTAGGATTGTACACACCACTTCCAGTGCTTTCACGTCCATGGGAGAGTGTTTCTATGGATTTTGTAGGAGGTATTCCTTTATCAAGAAAAGGTCATGATTATTTTTTACATAGTTGTGGATAGGTTCAACAAGATGTGCATATTAATGCCTTGTAAAAAACAGATTACAAGTCAACAAATAGCTCAACTATTCTTTCAAAATGTATGGGTTAATTTTGGATTACCTACTTCTATTGTAAGTGATCGTGATTCCCGATTTGTTGGGAATTTTTGGTCTAATTTATGGAACTTGATGGACACCAAGTTGAATAAAAGTACAACCTTCCATCCGCAAACAAATGGTCAAACTAAAGTGGTTAACAAGACAGTTATTCATTTTCTAAGAGGATATTGCAGCAAACATCCTAAGTTGTGGGATGAATAGTTGCATTATATTCAACATGCTTAA
The DNA here is from genome assembly GCA_031772625.1 of Pinus tabuliformis. Classification (NCBI taxonomy): domain Eukaryota; kingdom Viridiplantae; phylum Streptophyta; class Pinopsida; order Pinales; family Pinaceae; genus Pinus; species Pinus tabuliformis. The sequence goes on along the minus strand of CM062815.1, from coordinate 760,049,349 downwards.
AATTGAGAAAAACACTCTTCTACTCTAACTTCGCCTTTTGAGGCATGTCTTGATTATTTTCCTAAATCGACTTTGGATTTCATCTTTGAGAAAGATGTAGCTGTAGATGGACATAGACAGAGCAAAGAAATTCATTGAGAAAATTCAATTGATTCACCAAACAGTTCAAGAACAACTAGAAAAGAGTCAAGGAAAGTGTAAGGCAAGGCATGATAAGCATTGTGTGGATCATCAGTTTCAAGTAGGTGATGAAGTTTGGCTTTACATTAGCAAGGAAAGGCTTCAAGGTGAAGGTAAAAAGTTGTAACCAATCTATTATGGTCCATTTAAAATTCTGGAAAAGATTGGTAATAATGATTTCAAGCTTGATTTCCCTTCATATATGCAAATTTATTCTATTGTTAATTGTATGAGCCTCCTTTGATTGGAGATCAAGGAGAAAGTGTACAGATTCCATCAATTGAAGATTGTTCTCCAAAATTTTTTGATGAGCTTCAGCAAGACACCGTACATGATAGAAGAACGAGGTTATCAAAGAGGGGAAATGTTGATTATCTTCGAGTGGTCTCAAAGGTACAAATACTGCAAAGGCCAAATTGATTGAAGAGGGGAAGGTGAGGGAATAATACCCTCATCTCTTCAATAACTGAATATAATATTTTGGGGTCCAAAAGGCTTCCAGTGGGGAGGAGTGATCAGGTGCTCAAGTTTATGCTCAAAAATCAAAGTGTCAGGATCTTGATAAACTTAGCTTCAGACTGAGGAGCTCATCATTATGAATCTAATGATGCGAACATCACTCAAATCTGATCTCATATGCAGAAGTTATAGCAAGTTAAAGTTCAAGTTTGACTTGGAAATGTGGTAGGATTGGATGATGTGGAAAAGTTCTTCAGTGAATGAGGAGGTGCCAAGTAGCATGCCACCATTGGCCCTCGCATGTCGCAAATCGCAATCATAGGCAGGTCAGCATTAGAAATTGGTCCCCGAGCAGGGAAGGATGCGATATATCGGTCGAAGTTGCTATTACAATGGATCGCAGTCACAGATTGGCGAAGGGAACAACACTATAGAATTGGCCCCGACAGGTACTAGGTTGCGATGTGATATTGCAATCACAAATCATAATCGTAACCCGCAAAAGGCAGATTCTCTCATTTTATTACCATCGATTCACCGCCGACTGCGATGTGCGATGGAATCCTAGATGCAATAAGTTATGCATTCTGGTTAATAATCCCGTCGGATCCACCAATATCGCAATCACACAATCGCCTGTTTTGTTCACAAGACCATAAGATCATTGGGTTTTTATGCTGATAGCGATATGCAATAAGGACCGCCCCGATAGGTACTAGGTTGCAATGTGATATCGCAATTGCAAATCGCAATCGTAACCTGTAGAAGGTACAGTCTCTCATTTTATTACCACCGATTCACTGCCGACTGTGATGTGCGATGGGATCTTGGATGCAATAAGTTATGCATTATGGTTAATAATCCCATGGAGTCCGCCAATATCGCAATCACACAATCACCCATTTTGTTCACAAGACCATAAGATCGCTGGGTTTTTACGTTGATTGCGATATGCAATAATGATAGTCGGTGCCGACACATTATAGCCCACCGCGCCGAAAAATTTTCACCCAGTTAGCAGTTTTTGGGGCTAATTTGTAGAATCATACCAGATGTGGAGAAAATTGTGGAACGAATAGTGGGAAAACTAGGAAAAGTCATAACTTTTTCAGTTCTTATCTAAATTAGGTGCAAAAAGAGTCAATTCTAGCAATTTTGGCTATTCTTAACTCATTGAGATAGGTTTCAAAGACATTTGAGCATTGTAAACACACTTTTGTTGTAATTTTGAGCATAATAGAGAGGTCCAAGCATTAGAAGTTGGACCAAGGAGACGTAGCCCAAGAGGGGTGAATTCCTCATCAAATATTTTTGTTGTGTGTTTTATTTTGATGTTCTTTGTTGTTATTTTACTATTGTTCAACGTATGTTTTATGTTAAATTGTTTATAACATTTACATAAGAAACTCTCATGGGAATCAATTAATTAAGAAAACATGGTGAATCCTTAAGCACTTGATAAGAAAATGATAAGCATATTGGGCTTTATTCTGAATGGGGAATTAGCACAACATTACTAATCTGCTCCATTTCAGATCAAAGAGGCATTATTTATGAAAATAAAGGAAAATAGGAGAAAAGGGAGATGAAAGGTAATGGGTTTGCATGAGAGGAAAATTGAAGTAAAAATAGATGAACGAAGAAAATAGAGGCCTCAATGATAAAAGGCTTATGAGGATAAGTTCATAGCTTTAATCAGTTCATTTTTGGAGCTCTCTCTCTATTCTCTCATACTATTGCACACTTACAGAATTGTTGGAGCACTCTAGCATTGGAGAAAGGAAAGAAAAGGAAGGAAAAGGAAAAAAAGGACAAGTAAGGAAGATTGGATTAAGAAGCATCATCAGGAATACTTGCAAGTAACAGGTCGCATGTATGATTTCCTTGATAGTTTGTGAATGCATGGTACATGCATTTGTGTATTTTGTTATTTTGATCTAATTGGCATGGGTTTTTTCAGGTGTGATAGTGGTTTCATCCTTTCCTTTCCATTTCCGGATAACCATGGCCTGATGGGGTTCTATTATTTGGTTGAGCTTTGGATTGAGAAAGTATTTTGGAACAAGGTGAGGTAGTCTCAAGAAAATTCCTAAGGGTTGGGGGAGGTGGTTTAATCTCTGGGAAACCCTTGACAAGCGGTTGTAGATAGGAAAATTCCTCAAGGTAATAGTTAAGAAAGTTTGAGGCATCCAAGCTTGTTTTTGGCATAGTGATCTCTTGACTGGTTTTGGCAGGATTGTAGTAGTCTGAGGGTGGAGGTGGTTTAATATTTGGGAAGCACTGATTGTTTATGTATCAGTTTGCTTATGTGATCTCTTGACCGATTTTGGCAAGATTGCAAGAACATGAGGGTGGAGGTGGTTTAATCCTTGGGAAGCCTTGTTTGTTTATGTCTTTAGTCCTGCATTCATGCTTGGAATATGGCACAATGGTGATAATTGGTTGAAAGAAGGATTTGGTTCAACTCAATCTATGGTCAAGTGGTACGTGGAAATCCTTACTTGGTTGACTTTTGCATATGTTAATGAGAGCACTTTTCCTCTTGTATTGTGATGAGATCCAGTATTGCAATAAGAATGTTGTAACTCCCAATGCTACCAACTTAAATTATCAAGTTAGAGTTCGTACAAACTTAAGAGGTGTCGACACTATATGTGCATCATGTAATGTTTCCTTCTTTCGTTGATTCGATGAAATGAAGTGAATGCCATGCAATCGAAACCTAAAATAGTTGCAGAAATGGAAATGTTACTATATTTGTAAGAATTGGAAATGATGCTTTCTGTAGTTGCATAAATGTAAAAATTAGTATATTTGCATAAATGTAAATTCTATTCTACTCGCAGGAATGTAAACACTAGCCTAATTGAAAAATGTAAAAGTTGCATTGAAAAGGAATCATATCCTATGCGATGGAAATAACAATGCATACAAATAGAATCTTAAAAGAAGCATGAATCCAAGAGCAACGTTCATATTATACCTTAAATAGGTAAATAAGCATGAAATCAACCTTTAATTACTATATTCAAATAGATTAGATTTGGTTACAAAGTTCATTAGGCATTTCATGAGGCAATCATGAAAATCACAACTGTATCTTTAAATTCACAAATCTGTCCACTAACCGTAACTATAGAGGTGAATTGCAATGCAAAATAGGCAAGGATTAAGAGGTCTTTAGTCTTACTCAATCATGCTCTCATATTTCATAATATATGGCTCAACAGTTCCAATATTACAGTGTTTCATGGATGTTTGCTAAATGTTTTTAATTTTCCATTGTTGCACTTTTTGTTTAATTGGTTGATAACTTATATTCCTATTTAGGAACATTATTTTGAAGCAAGGGGGTTAGAGGGGGGAAGGAAACTCTCCCTTCGTTGCATCGAGTGCAGCGGGGGGGTCACAAGGGGGACGGTAGCCCCTCCTATCGGGGGGTTTGAGGGGGGCGGTAGCCCCCCTTTACGGGTTCCGGGGCAACACCTCATTTTTTTTTTTACCCTATATTAGGTGGGTGAACTTACCTATGGTTTTGTGTATGGGTTTTGCACATGGTTTTAGGCATGATGGATTTCTGCCCATGTTATCTTGTAGATCTGATCAAGGGAACTACAATTATGTTCTAATCCAGGGTTAATGGATTAGGGTTTATGGATGCTTCAGCATGTATATATCTATTGTAACATTGAAAGTAATATAATGAAAAATCAAAATTGGTAGTCTTGGTTTTGGGATCCAGGGGAAAATCTCTGTGTATATATGTTTTATTTTTATGCTCTCGCCATTGTTTAGTTTCTATTTTTAAGAATTCGTTTGCAGGTAATTTCTGTACAGGATTAAAACCTACATAAAACTAATACTCAATTGTCTACATGGAGTTTTCCAACATTGAACAGGATGGCGTGTGATTTTCCACCAAGATAATGTCATGCAGGTTTCCAACAAAGTGTAGAAAGGATCAATGCCCAATAGGCGTAGTCATAGTTTACGAAGTGCACGGAAGGAATACAAATGAAATGGGATACATTCCTATTGAAACAATTCATGCAGGACTAGCTTTACACATAGGAAAAAAACACCAACTTACACTAATTGTGGTTGTTGATCATGATCACCTTCACTGCATGGAAACTCCAAATGGATATCCATTTCCTTATCCATACAAACCAAACTTTATTGCACCCAGGTTTGGTTCTTTATGGTTTACCACAGACAAGAAGTGGCAATAGGATAATAATGATTTTTTGTATGTGGAAGGATGAAATTAGTCATTTTAATAGAAAATTATCATGCATGCTAGTACAAATTGTGATTTCTTAAGGCCCAGTGGCGTTGTTTTATGCCACTTCGCATTCTTTTTTTATTCTATCCAAATCTGACCCCAATGAACAATGGTTATGATGTTGATATAAGCTCAATGAGGATATTGTGTCAAAGATCATTGATGAGTTCCCAAAGGAATGGAGGATATTGATGACTGATGTATCAGTTCCTATCAAACAACTAGATATTAAAGACATTGAGTCAGAGATGGAGACATATTTAGAGGTTGAGTAGTTAAATGGCCAACCAATATTATAGGCTATGCCCCAAACAGAGACTCATCCAAATACGTTACCGCAGGAACCAGAGAAACAACACCCTACCATGCCACCATGGGACCCAAAGGAACAAGAATTTGTGTCTAAAAAAGAGGAGAGGCCACTTCTAGGCCAATAGAAGGGTGCGAGAAAGAAAATGAAAGCTAGTAAGACAATGGGGTTTGAGCCTAGTCTTTATAAAGAATGTTTTGAGAGACTGGTGACACAACTAAAGGAAGTGATAGAATAGGGGATTGTGCCTCTTATCACATCCATAGATAATGTTTCTTAGGAGTAGGAGTTGTAAGACTACACACAACAATAATTGAAGTAACTACATCTGATGAAATAGATTTCTAAGGTAACAACTCCCGCACCTAGGTACTAAGAACCATTGACAACAATAGAGGAAACCATTGCACACCTTTAACTAGAGACATAGACATAACAATCATAGCCATCGATGAATTCCTCGGAGCCTCACACATTAGTTGTGCCATTAGTCAGAGTCCATTTCATAGACACTAAAGTCTAGTCGCATGCCCAGGTGTTACCTTAGGTAGACTTAATTATTTCATAGATACCAATCTCCATATTTCATACTTTTCAACATTTTATTCCACAAGAGGTCCAATTTTGAGCACAAATATCTTCCATCGACCTAATCTACTCAACCTCTAAGCATCAATCTTTATAAGAAGCATAGACCCAACTAAAATTAGCGAGGGAGAAAGAAGGAGAAAGAAAAGGGAACTTCGATGGGTTGTTAAAGAAATATATAGTAAAATTCTTGGTGTTCCCATGAAAGTTTATGTTCCACTAGAGGAAAAAATTTCAAAGATAAAACTAGTCATTCACAGCCTGGAGGTGAAGGTGGAGGAGTAAAAACTAAAATTCAAGCCTCCTGCTCCACCAAAAGAAATTGATAGAAGGGAGAAATCACACACAAATTCTATATATTTTGATCATGTGTGGAACAAGGAAAATGGGTGTACCAAACTCTATGAAATACGAATAGACCTCTAGAAAACATTGTCACATAGTGCCAAGCTCAAGGAAATTTGCTTAAATATTCGAGCATCTAAGTAGTAGAGTGAATCCATACGCAACAATCTACTATCTTCTCCCACTTAACAATACTAAGTTGTGATGCTTGAGACTGCAATATTAGGCAGACAGTTTAGCTAGTGGAGAGTGAAGCAACAATAGTTGGAACAAAAAGTCGAGTAGCTATAAGACGAGGCTATGAAGCTCACTGATGTTCTTGTTGTGGTAAAGAGTACAACACATGATCTTATTTTAGAGACTAAGCTGCTACTCCACGTTTCTTTGATGTCAAAAATAAGTTTTTGTAAACCTCACCAAAACCACTGAGAGAATCAAAACCACCACACACAAGCCCAAGGAATCATTTGATAACTTTTCAACAAAGGTCATCAAATTCATCGCTTCCCTTAGTGTACAACAACAATAGAGTGGCTCAGGGATGAAACACTAATAATGTGGACAATTATTGAGGTAAAGAAGAGGTGAAGGGATTTTTTTTTAATTTGGCTAAGTATGGGGGTACTTCATACAAAGGGATTCACACCATGTAGATGCATGGAAAATCATGCATATGTGCAACATAGGCCAAATATTACTGTGAGGTAACTAAAATATTCCTCAACCGACAAGATATCCACAAATAGCGCAGGTTTGTCAGATATGGGCTAAGGTTGGGATTCAAGTAGCATATATGGTGTGGTAGATGGTTAAGGCTTTGCATGTTTGAGTAGAACTCATTTAGGTGAGTGTTGATGGTGTTGGACCTACCAAAATTCAGGGGATCACCCCGGTATGAAGTCCCAACTAGAAATCACACCGTTTGGTGTGGGAGTCCCATCTAGTATGATGGCCTGATTTCCATTATCTTAAGGATTTGCCTCAACTCTTGCTTGTCAGCATAGGAGAGTTGTCTACTTTGTCTTTGAGAAGTAAGGTTCACATGCTTGTTGAGTGTAAGTGTTACTTGTGTCAATGGTTCTTTCATTGTAGAGGGAGAGATGGGGAGAGTGAGCCCCAAGTCGATTGGGAGAAATCCCAACTCTACTAGGAACACACAACACAACAAGACATACACAACTCCGAGTGGAACAGTCCACATGGATGCGACATTCACAACACACAAGGGAAGATAGCACGTATGACACTCAACAGATTAGTCTGCATGAGTGCAATGGTTGTTATAGAAAGTTTTATGTGAAAGGTATGTCTGATGTCTGGGAGAGTAGTCTACACAGGCAAGTCAACGTTAACAGCATATACAACACATTTTCATTAACATATGTGTATTACAACAAGTGAATTAGATCAAGTGTTAAACACAGGTTCAAGAAACATGCATTACAAGTGTTAACGATTAGTCTTACAACAGATACAATAGATGTGTGAAAATGTGTTGGCCTATTATCAGGCTTCTGAATTAAGAGAAAGTTCCAAGACACATCGTTACACCATACATCACTAACCCCGTGTGAGGGGCGTTGGAGCCACTACTTACTCCTCAAATAAAAGATAACAGACTCTCTTGGCTATGTGGGAGGAGCTGAGGTGAAAATTCCTTTCCATGTACAAATGAGGGGGTATTTATAGCCAAGGGTGAAACTGACTCTTGTGGTTGTTCGACTATCCTCATGATTGTTTGAATTCCATGACTTTTCGACTTTACATGACTCTTTGTTCAACAAGTGGGTCTCTTGGACTTCCACGTTACATTACATTGATTTGACAACATGGCACACAGTGGAGTTGCGGACAACATGACTCATGACATGACTCGACATGACAGTGCTGGTACATTCATGTGGCTGTTGGAGTGCTTGTCGAGCTGCAGTGTTACTAGGTGATGGAAGTCTTCATGGTGTGTCACAGCTTCACCTCTGCATGGCAAAGTGCGTAGAGTCTTCGATGGTCATTGGTTTTCTTGATGTTTCTTTGGCACGTTTCTCCTTGCTTGTATGTTGGAAGGCTTGACAGGCTTATCTATTCATGAAAGGTGCATGTTTGTCCTCTCGTCCGTCCATGAGAACATCTTGCATGTTTGCTCATCCGTCTATCCACAAACACATCTTTGCATGAACATCTATTCACGAGAAAATATATTCACATGCATCATTCGTTCATCCATTGGTGAGCCTGTTCTTCTGCATGTGCTCCCTCCTTTCATCCCATTCGTCGTTTTGCCATGTTTGTTGGTGTACCTCTACCTGCAGTCACTCATGATGAGACGACATCAAATCCAAAAACCTCCTAGTTTACCATGACACATGATCATTTTGGATGTAGGTGACCGGGAGAGGCAACAAGGTTGGGAGGTGGGATGATGGCTCTAGGCACTACTAGCCAAAACTACACAAGAGTCACTGGGTGATGAAGATGGGAAATCCAAGTCGATAGTGACTGTCTGCAAGGTCTGGCTCACTGAAAGGAAAAACTAGCAAATTTTGGGAGGGACAGTCTAGGCCGAAAGAAGGCAAGGAAGACAGAATCTGTGCATTTTCCAGAATGAATGGGCAGCATGGGCTTGACAACAAAATTTGCTCAATTTTCTTGAGGAATAGGTTGAGCTGCATGGAGAATCAGTAAGCAGAAATTGCACAGTTTTTTTAAGGAACTGGCTGGGAGCCCGGCAGCCAAAACTGCGCAATTCCTAGAACAAACTAGTAGCTGGCTACTAGGTCACTGGTAGTAGAAACTATGCAATTCCCAAGGGGAATAGACAGTCAGTTGTCGGGAGCTTGGCAGCAGAAACTACGTAATTCCTGGAGGGAACTGACAGTCTGCTGCTGGGAGATGCTAGCGAGGGAAACTACACTGAGGCTAGGAGGCCGACCTGCTGATCATCTCTATGCAATTTCTTATTTGAGCAAACTACTGGAAAATAGAAGGCATGTTCATGAAAACTGCACAATTTTTGGATGAACAGCCGGTCGACTCTCGGGAGGACTGACTGGTAAAATTGCATAATTTTCTAAGGGAGACAAGGATGGGCACTGGGCGTCTTTCTGTCCTGTCTGTGCAATTTCCTCAATCAGCAGAGCGGGAAAGGTGAACAACATCTATGTATTTTTTGAGGGGAGTTAGTCCCAAGGTGGCTGTCGAGTCTGATTCTCTGGGTGGCCAGCATGAAAGTTGATTGGATTGCTTACGAGCATCGCAACTTGAAAAGAATTGCTTGGTGCTTCTGCACTATTTTGGGTGACACTCAATTGAGTCGATGGCCGGGTGATGGTACGACTATTAGAGGGGAGTCTAGTCGTCAGAACTTAAGCAAAATGACTAATTGTGTGAACGAGTGAAAGATGTGAATGTGATCTTACAAACACACATCAACATGACTTGACGAAGAGACAACTCAAACCAACCTGACACACATGTTCAACATGAATTACCGACGGTGCAAGCGACAAGCGTGAGACTCGTGATTGATCGTTGATCGAACGTGATGACGCTTGTGCAACAGTGGATGTGACTCCATGTGTGAGTGCAACATATGATTTCATAGCTAATATAACATGTACACATGAAGCGAAAACCTTGAGCATGACCAGAACATGGTCGCAACCAAGACATTGACATCAACATGTAGAATCTTGGGTGGAATGAACAAGCAAGGTGGGTACGAAGGCTCACATGAGCTCATGGAGTGAACCTGAGTGTATGCAATCATCACATGAAACTCTTAAGGGAGGCTCTGAAATTGGGTGCAGGCCAAAATTTTGGAGGGTGGTTGTAGCCGCTACAACACTTTGCGACACACTGGTAGAATTCCAGCTTCTCTTTTTTGGTTCATTGACATCACAAGTCCTTGGTATTTCGAGGAGTATTGAATCACTGAGTGGGTTACTTCGGCTTCTGCATTTACCCGATGGACATACATGGTTCACCTTTTTCCAATTCAATCAAACACAATCAAAAGTTCATCTTGATCCCAGTGTTTTGAATTCGTGAAGGGTAGTTTAGCTCGCGAGTTGAAGATTTTCAGAGTATAGGTTTTCATCTTTGGTGTTTTGTCTGTTGTGAGTAGGCCTGGAAAGTACGCTGGTAGAGTCACAGGAACACACGCATTTCTCCACTACCAACGAGCCTAGTCAGTACCCCGGTGGAATTGCATCCTTCACCTCTTTGCGCAGGTAGCCTTTCTCTTCTTTAACCTTTGTATTTTTCAAGAGCACTGTGCATAGGCACTTATTTATTTTTGAGGCAGAAGAGGGATTGAGAGAAGAATAGGTTGTTCTTTAGATAAGCATGTAATTTACTAATACATAGGTTTAGATTTCCTCTTCTCGTTTCTACTAGTTGGATGAGCTTCAGCATGAGCAGAAGAAGGTTAGTGCATGAGGCTTGAGTGTAGGCATGAGTTCAGTGTGGACACTTAAATTTTAGATTAAAATTCCCTTTTTATCATGTAGAATTTCATCAGGAAGAAGGTAAGTGGAAATGAAGAGATTGGCCAATAGCAGTGGCACAAGTCTCTTCATATTTCAACCACATACTCTATTCAAAATCCAAAACGTAGTATTTGGCAACACTTACTTCTGGAAACAAAAATGGTAATATATCAAGCAAACAAAATGAATGTAAAACAAAATAGCAAGAAGAACAAACAAAGTGAAAACAAATATAATAAGCAAAGCAAATAAGATGAAAACAACAAGCAGCAAGCAGACTATGTACATGGCATGGGGCACGGCCCGGCCTACTGGAAGTAATGCTTGAGATCTTGCCCATTGATAGGAAGGTTGTCAACCCACCCATCAAGTGATTGCAGATGGCATGTGTGTGTGCCAAGCTTCTCATGGACTAGTGTAAGTCCACTAGGCTCCACTACCGGAACCCAGTGGTATTCCAAAGGACCTTTAAGTGAAGATGACACCACTTCTTCAGATACTACGTGCAACATAGGCTCGGATGATGGCACAGGGTAGTTTTTTATACTATGAGAGCATTCAAGTTCTTCAAATCAATGCATAAGTGAATTTCCCTAGATTTCTTACATGCGGGATTTAAATTAGAAACCCAAGTATGATGACAAACGTTACAAGTAATCCAATCATCCAAAATCTTAGTCAATTTTTTCTGTATAAGGAGTTCAAACGAGATATATGTTTTACCTAGCCTTCACTGCAACGAATTGAATCCTCCTTTACCTACAATCTCATGTTGGAGTTCTCGTGTATAGTGTGTACTCAGGTCATGATTTGTCCATGTAGACACATCCCGATACTATTTAATCAAGCGGTCAAAGACTTGCCGCTGTTGCGGTGTGTCGTTTTTACCAAGACTAGCTATCTTCGATCATGATTGGTTCCCAAGTTGCTCTGTTCATTTGTAGTGGTGAACCTGTGGGTTCTACTATTTCTTGGCCCTCGACAAAAGTTTTGCAAATCATTGAGTTTGTTGAGGTAAATCAAACCCTTGGGGGTGGGGTTTCCTTTCTTTCCCTCAGCTGCAGTTTTCAAGGGCTACTCATGCTTAGCTTCATCAATTGTTATGTCCTTGAAAGCATAAAAATTGTTCGTGGGTTACAATATCACTCAGAGTGATACCGCATTGAGGCTGATGGTCCTTTGTAAGCTCAACACGAGTGCTTCATACTCAATAACGTTGTTTGTGAACTCAAACTTCAAGAAGCTTGAAATCATGCATTTTCTATTATTTTGGGTGATTGAGATACACCCGGTACTTGGGCCGTCATGTGTCTTTGATTCGTCAAAATCCATGGCCCACAGATTTTCTGTACACAGACCGTTTGGCATGCTAGTATTATTGTCACCACTGTTGCTACTGCTATTACTATTATTGGTACAATGCACTGTACATGTTTCATTACCATCGGTTGGGCAAGGAAGGAGTCCCAACTATGCTTCTAATGGGGTTGAAGCTGGCTGTGTAGGATAACATCCCAACATTGTTTCTAGGAGGTAGTGTCTAAACATGAGTTCTGCGAAGGCCAACAATTCATTCTCACCATTAAGGGGAGTGACATTTTGCTTCATATACCTCTCGGACACTATCGAGAGTTGGTTGCATTTTCCCTTGAATGGAAGCCACATGTGTGACCAATTCGTAGAAAAATATACATCCAGCTTGTTGGACCAGTCTCTGCTCAGTAGTAGACCATATGCTTCCGGGATGTCCATAACAACTATGTTGATGCATTGGTGGAATTGACTGTCTTGAGATAGTTGGATGATCACGTCTCATAGTTCACCAATAGATGGTACCGATGTTCGATCAAGTTGGATGATCCATGCGGATATATCACTCCATTGTGAATTGATCCTTTTCACAATGGAGAGCGGCATGACGTTGGCTACCATGCCAAAATCAACCAAGCAGTTGTAAACATTGCAATTGAAAATTTCAAAAGATAGCAAGAATGGAGGGCAACCTGAGTTAGCTTCTTCCATCCAAAGTGTATTAAGCACAGTGGAAAGTGATCTGTGAGGTGTGCTTTCTACCTTGCTGGTAGAGGTTGCGCTATCTGTCACTGTCTGTCCCAATGCATGCAGTAGGATATCTTGCTGACTCTGGATCTTAGCTAACTCAAACAAACTGATGTTTTCTTGAGTTTTCTTCATGTCATCAACAATGTTGTAGTTCATAGGTGGTAGACTTACTGAGGTGTCCAGGGTAGAACATATGTTCGTGTTGTCCAGCGGAGTGTTTTTCAGTTTGCTGCTCATGGATGTACCCTTGTCCACTGATGTCTTCCGTGCCTTGTTTTTTGTTTTTTGATTTGGGCCAGTCGGTGGGTCAACCTTCCTCATCAATAGTCTCACCTTCTCTTGCATTTCCCCAAGTGTGGGGGGAGCCCCATTACTCCTAAGATTGTAACAGTTAGTTTTCTTTTGGGGTTGCTTCTCAGTATTCGTCTTTGACATTTTTCACAAGCACTGATATGCGTTCACCACATGCCCAGAGATTGATGGATCATTAGGTGCAACCTCTTCATCATCATCAATGTCTTTCGACTGCTCTTATGTAATTTTTTTAGGGAACCAGTTGCTGCTTGATGAGATACTTCCCTGTCTTTGTCTGGGTAGATGGCTGCTTGTAGATGTGTCTGTTTTCTGTTGTTGAAGCTCAGAAACTTCTGTCATCAAGTTATTGATGAGGCGAGTGAGGGTTTAAATATCATTTGCTTCCTTGTCTCTACCCATACTCTCCACCACTTGGGACTTCCTGCTCGCATCTTTGGAGTCTTTTTCTAGTTCATCATTCTTGATAACTCTAATCGCATGCAGGTATTTCTCTACAACAATAGCCTCTTAGTAGTTTTCCAAAGGTGTTGGTTTCACAACTCACTTGACAAAATGTGCAATGCTGGTCAGCGGTGCGGACGTGTAATAATCAACAGTGATCGAGTCATGAGGTTTGGTGTCCACTGCAAATTTGTTCACTATGCATGTAAACCTCTGGTTGAAGTCTTTTACCTTTTATTTTCCCTCCACCTTGAGGCTTCCCAATTCTTTCAGTAACATAGCTGGGGTCTTTTCATTAGCCAAACTGTCAAGGAACATGCATTTGAATGCACTGAGTTCTGTATGGATTTTTGTGGGAGGTACATGGGAACAATCTACAAGCTACATCATCATGATGTACCTCAAGGGCCTCTAGCTGTAGGTAGAAGTTATTCAAATGGTATTCTACCTCCATTGTGCTGTCAAAGTCAAACTTGGTGTTCATTCTCTTTGGCCACTTCAGCATCTTGTGCAAAACAAGCGGGAGAGCTAATGGTCCCTAAGTCAACCATTCTATATTTGGGTCAACCATCTCTTCTTCTTATTCGTCCTCCCCCTCTCTTTTAGAATCAGATGGTTCTGCCTCTGAGTCCGTTGGTTCATTTCCACCTCCGCATCCTCCGTTGTTTTCCCCTCAGCCTCCTGTAACAGAGTCTGATCTCAAGATCACAAGAGTGTCTTGTTCGCCTGGCTGGAATACCAGAGGTTCCTCTCCATCTTCAATAGCTTCTTCCAAACCTTCGAGTGTGGTAAGGACTACTTCTTCCACTGATGATACAACAACCCCTATAGGAGTGGCTTTTGGCTTCCTTGATGCGTATGGAAGATGTTGTATGCCTGGGATCAGTCCAACTTCTTTTACAAACTAGCAAGTGATGGGACAGACGAAGGGAAGTTGATGACACAGAATCTTGTGTACAATCTTGGGTGATGAGGACTAACCAACTACAGAGTCGCATGTAGGTGAGAGGGAGTGCGAGTTACTACATTGACCAAATGGTTGATGAATGAGTGTGAGAGGATGTTTAGCCATATACAACTGGCTACCCTCCTTCTAGTGCCAGAAATGTTGATGGTGCTGGACCCACCAACATTCAGGGGATCACCCCGGTATGAAGTCCCAACTAGACCTCACACCATTTGGTGTGGAAGTCCCATCCAGTATGATGGTCCTGTTTCCATTATCTTAAGGATTTTCCTCAACTCTTACTTGTGAGAACAGGAGAGTGGTCTGCTTTGCCTTCGAGAAGTTAGGTTTGCGTGCCTGGTGATTGTAAGTGTTACTTTGTGTCAATGGTTCTTTCACTGTAGATGGAGAGAGGGTGAGAGTGAGCCCCAAGTCGGTTGGGAGAAGTCCCAACTCTTCTAGGAACACACAACACAATAGGACATGCACAAATTTTGATGGGACAGTCCACACATATGCGACAGTCACAACACAAAAGGGAAGATAACACGTATAACACTTAGCAAATTAGTCTGCACGAGTGAAATGGTTGTTATAGCAATTTTTATGTGAAAGGTCTATATGATGTCCGGGAGAGTAGTCTACACAAGCGAGACAACGTTAACAACATATACAACACCTTTTCATTAACATATGTGTATTACAACAAGTGAATACTTCAATTGTTAAACACATGTTCAAGAAACATGCATTACAAGTGTTAAATATTAGTCTTACAACAGATACAATATATCTATGAAAACGTGTGGCTTGTTAGCAGGCTTCTGAATTAAGTGAAAGTTCCAAGACACATCATTACACGATACATCACTAACCCCGTGTGAGGGGCGTTGGAGCCACTACTTACTCCTCAAAGAAAAGATAATAGACTCTCTTGGCTATGTGGGAGGAGCTGAGGTGAAATGTCCTTTCCGTGTACAAATGAGGGGGTATTTATAGCCAAAGGTGAAACTGACCCTTATGGTTTTTTGACTACCCTCATGACTATTTGAATTCCATGACTTTTCAACTTTACCTGACTCTTAGTTCAACAAGTGGGTCTCTTGGACTTCCACATTACATTACATTGATTTGAGAACATGGCCCATAGTGGAGATGTGGACAACATGACTCATGACATGACTCGACATGACAGTGCTGGTACATTCGTGCGATTGTTGGAGTGCATGTGGAGCTGTAGTGCTGCTAGGCGATGGATGTCTTCATGGTGTGTCGCAGCTTCACCTCCTCATGGCAAGGTGCGCAGAGTCTTTGATGGTCATTGGTTTGCTTAATGTTGCTTTGGCACATTGCTCCTTTCAGTATGTTGGAAAGCTTGATAGGCTCATCTATTCGTGAAAGGTGCATGTTTGTCCACTCGTTCATCCATGAGCACATCTTGCATGTTTTCTCATCCGTCCATCCGCAAACACATCTTTGCATGCTCATCCATTCACAAGCACATCTCTTCGCATGCATCATTCATTCGTCCTTTCGTGAACCTGTCCTTTTGAATTTTCTCCCTTCATTCATCCCATTCGTTATCATGCCATGTTTGTTGGTGTATCTGTACCTACAGTCACTCATGACGAGATGACATCAAATCCAAAAACCTCCTACTCTACCATGACACATGATCACCTCGGATGTAGGTGACCGGGAGAGGCATCAAGGTTGGAAGGCGGGATGATCACTTTGGGCACTGCTGGTGAAAACTGTGCAAGAGTCACTGGGTGATGAAGATGGGCAATCTAAGTTGATTGTGACTCTCTATAAGGTTTGGCTCGTGTGGAAGGAAAAACTACGCAAATTTTGGGAGGGAAATTCTGGGTTGCAGGAAGGAAAGGTAGACAGAATCTGTGCATTTTCTAAAATAACTAGGTAGCAAGGGCTTGACAATAAAATTTGCGTAATTTTCAGGAGGAACAGGTCGGGGAGCATGGAGGATCAACAAGAAGAAATTGCGTAGTTTTTTGGAGGAACTGGCTAGGAGCCTAGCAACCAAAACTACGCAATTCCTGGAGGGAACTTGCAGCTGGCTACTGGGTCACTGGAAGAAGAAACTACGTAATTCCCAAGGGGAACAAGTAGTTAGATGTCGAGAGCTTGGCAATAGAAACTGTGTAAATCTTGGAGGGAACTGGCAGTCTACTACTGGCGAGGGAAACTACACTAAGGTTGGGTGGTTGACCTGCTGATCATCTCTGCACAATTTCTGATCTCAGCAGATTGATGGGTAGTAGAAGGTCTACTCATGAAAACTACATAATTTTATGGATGAACAGTCGATCGAATGTGGGGAGGACTGATCGGGAAAACTGCGCAATTTTTTGAGGGAGACAGGGACAGGCACTGGGTGTCTGTCTGACCTACCTGCGTAATTTACTCCGTCAACAGAGTGGCCAAGGTCAGTAGCCTCGATGCAATTTTTGAGGGGAGTCAATCCCGGGGTGGCTATCAGGTCTGACTCGGTGGTCTGATCTGCGAGGTCAGCTGAGACTGTATGTGATATATATTTGATTATGTTGAAGTTGATAGTGATGTAATGTTTGTCTATCGCTAGTTTGGTGGAGATAAGTATGTATTGGATGTAGATTGAAGGTTGTGGTGCTTATGTCTGATAGTCGATCAAGTCGATGGTAAGGTGATGGTCTGGCTATCAAAGGGAAGTCTAGTCGTAAGAACTTCAGAAAAATGACTAAGTGTGTGAACGGGTGAAGGATGTGAATGTGATCTTACAAACACATGCCAACATGACTTGACAACGAGACGACTCAAACCAACCTGAAACACATGTTCAACATCATTGACTGATGGTGCAAGCGACAAGAGCGACACTCATGATTGACCGTGATGACACTTGTGCGACAGTGGACGTGACTCCTTATGTGAGTGCGACATATGTTTTCATAGCGAACATAACATGTACAGATGAAGTGAGAACCTTGAGCACGACCAGAACATGGTCGCAAGAAAGACATTGACATCAACATGCAGAAGCTTGGGTGGTGTTGTAGCTTACATTGTTATTTAAGTTTTATTTTCAGTTTTATCACAAAATGAAATAAAAAAATATATATATTAAAGAAAAACTGAATATTATGTTATAATGGAAATAAAAATAAATGCGACTATTTGAAAGAAATGGTTGATTTTATATTATTAATGGCTTTTGAAAGTGATAAACTTGCAAGAAGATCTGGGTCGTCCAATTAACAGGCCACAGATCTGACGACAATCGCATGGGTAACTAGAACGAAGTTTATTTCGAAAATCAGACGTGATGGTGTATCAAATACAGTTTAATTCGCTGAAGTCCAGGCCAATCTCAACCGTCCATCGAAAGAGACAGGATCCGACGGATATTGAGTAAAAAATAATCGAGTTTTATCTTTAAAATTGGACCTGATAAATCATTAAGTGGCAGTTTTTATTACCTATCAGGTCCATATGGGAGTCAAAAGGGTGTTGAAAAAGCAGACTCGATAAGGTTTAGTTCAATAGGGTTAAAGTTTTGTTGAGTTCCGAAGGATCGGACTGTCCATTTCAGGGGTGATCGGACGGTGATCGCATACAGCTCAGGCAGACATGATAGGTTTATGAACCAAAGTGTTAATTATTTTGAGTTACGTGGTAACCGAAGGTTTTTCATTGTCTAAAGGTCATGCAGGTTCAAGAGGCACGATCAAGCGATAGCTTGATAAGTACGTTGAGGTTTGCTGCACGGAAGCAATGAGCACGAAGATTAGTTAAAGCTCAACCCCCACAGTTGACCGTGACATTACCATGGTTGACCGCAATGTGTGTCCTTAAATTACTATGGGGGTTCAACCTCGTTGAAGCTCCCATACATTCTTTACCTCCGCAGTGAGCTCCCAAAGCTTTCCGCCCCACGTCGCTCATTCCACATCTTCCACCGCTTTCATCTGTTAATTTCCCACGTCACTCACCATACACCATTAACGGTGATAGAGAAACACAAAGATACATTAGCAAAACCACAAGCTCAAGCTATAGATTCTAACAGTGAGCAGAAATCTCCTATCATTCTTTAATTTCTATTACTTCTTATTATCTTGTTTTCTTGAAATGAATGAGGTGTTTTTACCCTCAAATGTAATATTTTGTAATGATCTTTACTTCAAAGCAGTTAGAGGATAGTTAGGTAGTTTGACAGTTTTGGGTGGTTATTAACTATCCTATGATGTATGAAGAGTCAAGATTATAGAAAAAGGGGGGTTCGAACTTTGGAGAACCTGGATACTAGGCCACTGTATTCCTGATACAACTGTTGATTAATGAAAGAATCAGAAGTTTTCCACACATTGTTGGGTATGATTTTGTGACTTCTCTTTTATGTGTCATCATATGTTTTCTTCCTTTAAGTATGGTAATGAAGCTGCTGGTCTTTATTTGCTTACGTAAATGAAGTTAAAATCCCTTAAAAGAGCACTCCTATACTTGAAGTTCCCACCTTTGCAATTCTTCTAAGTTACAGATATTAGTTTTTGTGTAAGACAACATATTATCTTTAACTTCTCCAAGTGTCACAAATAGTACATTCTGTGTAAAACAACATATTGTCTCTGACTTCTTCAAGCTTTCTTCATTCATCATTTATATTCAGCAATCAAATGGAATTTTGATATTTTCATGTCACCTAAGTATTGAGGGTGAAAAACCAAGTCTCCGAAGTCCTTCATTTAATAACACAACATATAATTAAGTGACAAACAAGTGACAATAATTATAAACATTAATGTCTTAAGCACAATTTCTACACAGCCAAGAAATTGGTTTCTTAAGGTACAACATTAATTGGCGCTATTGCCGGGGAGAGAAGATAAGAACACTTTTCCCTGGTTTTATTATGTTTGAAACTGATTCTTGAGGGTGACAAGTTTCATCAGTTGGCTATACATTCACACCTGTGATCTTCACTTTGGAGTTTTCTTTTCTGGGATTTAATGGCTATCCCTGCATTCTTAGCCAATAAATTTGACCCATTAGATTTTACTGGGATCACCAGCTATCCTCATCATATGCTTACATTTCATGAGTGGAATGAGTATCTTCCAAGATTCAGTGGAAATGAATATGAAGATTCGATTCAACACCTCCAAGAGTTTCATGAATGCATGGAGCAGCAGAGTATCATTCATGAAGATGTGAAGATGAAGTTGTTTATGTTTTATTTGGACCAAGAAGCTAGGGTTTGGTACAAGTCTCTGCGTCATTCAAGAATTTCATCTTTGAAATATTTCCATTCAGTGTTTAATTCTTTTTGTAGAACTTATGCACACAAGTTTCTTTTTTAAGGTTTTTGTGAATATTATGATTCTAAAGAAACTTTAAAAGCTCGTGATAATCTTGCTGAAGAAACTAATGATCATGTTGATAATATATCAAGCATTCAGAGAAGTTATAGTAAAATTAATCATGAGCAAGTCTCTGAAAGCAAAGAACTATCATTTTCTCAAAATGATGCGGAAAAGTTTAAAGAAAACTCTTCTTCAATAATCTCACAAGAATAGAGTTTGTTGACCCCGTTCCAAACGAATCAAGAGAGCATTAAAATGGAGAAAAATTCAAACATGCATCAAGAATTTCTACCCAACAAATGAGAAGAGGGAGAAATAATTAAGTTGCAAATAAATCCCCAGAGATCTTATTTTTTTAAATTTGATGGTCCTCCTATTTATAACAAAAATAGTTCAGATGAAGAACAAGATGAAGGTCTTCAAGTTCATCAGTTGGGTATTAGACATAAAGAAGAAAACTAGCAAGTGGGAAATGTTGGACAACAATATGTTGAGCCATTTATCATTGCAAAAGAGGACTATCTTATGTAAAAAGATATTTGATAAAAAGATTATTGTATATCATTGCAAATTGAGAACACTTTGATGCCCATGGATGAGTGTTAAACAATATATTTGAAGTTGGCCATATGTCATATAGTGATGTGAAAAAATTTCTTTTATTTCATGAGGTCATAATTACAAATTATTTTCAATCAAAGCTCAAAGATGAAAAGTGGAGACATAAAAGTGGCATAGATCATTTTCTTAAAGATGCTAATTGTTTTATTGAGCATATTATCCCAATATAATGTTTATTCGAGCAAGAACCTTCATACATAGAGATTTTTTCTTTTGGAGCTGATCATGACCATATTTTTTCTTATAATTTTGAAGATCCTGTGGCAGATTACATGGAGAAATTTATTAGCAGCCTACACATATCATTTTGTGGATATATTCCTAATTTTTGTTGTGAGCTGCCCTTATGCATAGTTTATTTTCCGTTGAGGATGAATTGTATTTTCAAAATTCATTGGCAGAATGGTTCTAGATCAGGCACTCAAATGCTAACCTGGTACCATTGGAAGATTGACTTCACCTAATTGATATCATTCATGTATATATGTAGAAACCTGTACATAAATAAGCTCAAGTGTTGAGCATTTGGTTTCCAGTTGCAATTCTTCAGTTTAATTTTAGCTCATAAATAAGGGTGACTGTCCCTGTTGGAAACCAGTTTACAGAGGTTTCAGATTTCAAGAATGTTAGGTTTTAGTCTTTCGAATTTCAGGGTTTTCAGAATTTCGAACTCCATGCCCAACTAAGGCTAGTGATCTATGATTCTCAGCACTTTGATCCTATCATTGTAGATACCGGAGTCAATTCAGCGTACAAATGCCATAGAACTTAAATTGGTTAAGCAATATATGACTCCATGCCCGAGGTGAAGGAACTAATCTGCGGTTCTTAGTGCTTCTCTGGAAAAAGCACGATCCCCAGGTGGAGCCAGATGTTCTAGCTTACATTTTTATTTTACTTTTATTTTCAGTTTTATCACAAAATGAAAGAAAAATAAAAAATGTTAAAGAAAAACCAAATATTATGTTATAATGGAAATAAAAAGAAATGTGAAGATTTGAAAGAAATGGTTGATTTTATATTATTAATGGATTTTGAAAGTGATAAACCTGCGAGAAGATCAGGTTCGTCCGATCAACAGGAAACAGATCTGACGACAATTGTGTGGGTAACTAGAACGAATTTTATTTTGAAAATTAGACGTAATGGTGTATCAAATACAGTTTAATTCGCTGAAGTCTAGACCAATCTCAGTCGTCCATCCAAAGAGACGAGATCCGATGGATATCGAGTCGGAAAGTAATCGGTCTTTATCTCTAAAATCGGACCCAATAAATCATTAACTAGCAGTTTTTATTTCCTACCGGGTCCGTATGGGAGTCAAAGGGGCATTGAAAAAGCGGAATCAATAAGGTTTAGTTCAACAGGGTTAAAGTATTGTTGAGTTCCGAAGGATTGGACCGTCCATTGAAGGGGTGATCGGACGATGATCGCGTACAGCTCAGGTAGACACGACAGGTTTATGAACCATAGTGTTAATTATTTTGAGTTATGTGGTAACTGAAGGTTTGCCATTGTCTAAAGGTCATGCAGGTTCAAGAGGTGCGATAAAGTCATAGCTTGATAAGTACGTTGAGGTGTGTTGTGGGGAAGCAATGAGAATGAAGATTAATTAAAGCTCAATCCTTGTAGTTTACTGTGACGTTAGCATGGTTGATCGCAATGTGTGGCTTGAAATTACTGCGGGGGTTCAACCTCATTGAAGCTCTCGTACATTATTTACCCCCGCGGTGAGCTCCCAAAGATTTTCACCCCACGTCACTCATTCCACAGCTTCCACTACTTTCATCTGTTAATTGCCCACGTCACTCACCATACCCCATTAATGGATGATAGAGCAACAAAAAGATACATCAGCAAAACCACAAGCTCAAGCTATAGATTCTAACAGTGAGCAACAATCTCCTATCATTCTTTGATTTCTATTACTTCTTATTATCTTGTTTTCCTGAAATGAATGAGGTGTTTTTACCCTCAAATGTAATATTTTGTAATGATCTTTACTTCAAAGCAGTTAGAGTATAGTTAGGTAGTTTGACAGTTTTGGGTGGTTATTAACTATCCTATGATGTATAAAGAGTCAAGATTATAGAAAAAATGGGGTTCGAACTTTGGAGAACCTGGATACTAGGCCACTGTATTCCTGATACAACTGTTGATTAATGAAAGAATCAGAAGTTTTCCACGCATTGTTGGGTATGATTTTGTGACTTCTCTGTTATGTGTCATCATATGTTTTTTTCCTTTAAGTATGGTAATGAAGCTGCAAGTCTTTATTTTCTTATGTAAATGAAGTTAAAATCCCTTAAAAGAGCGCTCCTATACTTGAAGTTCCCACCTCTGCAATTCTTCTAAGTTATAGATAGTAGTTTCTGTGTAAGACAACATATTATCTTTAACTTCTCCAAGTGTCACAGATAGTAAATTCTGTGTAAAATATCATATTGTCTCTGACTTCTTCAAGCTTTCTTCATTCATCATTTATATTCAGCAATTAAATGGCATTCTCATATTTTCATGTCACCTAAGTATTGAGGGTTAAAAACCAAGTCTCCCAGGTCCTTCATTTGAGAACACAACATACAATTAAGTGACAAACAAGTGACAATAATTATAAACATTAATGTCTTAAGCACAATTTCTACACAGCGAGGAAATTGGTTTCTTAAGGTACAATAGGTGGAATGAAAAAGAAAGGTGGGTGTGAAGGCTCACACAAGCTCACGAAGTGATCCTGAGTGTATGCAATCGTCAACTGAAACTCTGAAGGGAGGCTCCGAAATTGGGTGCAGGCCAAAATTTTGGAGAGTGGTTGTAGCCGCTACAACAGTGAGCTAGGAGGAGATTCCCTGAGCCCAATATGGAACACCACCACTATATAAAGGATTTCTATTGATGTTAAGGGTTGGATTTTTTGATCTAGTATAATTTGTTCAATGGGTTTCTCAGTGGTCAAAGGCTCTATTCTATTTAGTATTTTTTTATATTGTATTTGATCTATTTAGTGATTCTATGGAGATAAATGTATTGAGGCTTTGGCATGGTGTCATCATGTAGATATAATGTTAATATGTACTATAATATGACATTTACCATTAGTATAATATGAATGTCCACTTCCCGAGTCTTTGTTGTTGGACACATGAATCTGATGTATATGTTTCTAAGTGTTGGTTAATATAAATATGTTCTCTCCAAGAGTTTTGTTCCAAATCTATGATCTTGAATTTTAAATACTTTTTGTCTATGATGAATTTTAAGAATGGATTGTGAGTCTATGCAAAGTTTGTGGCTATTTTCTATGTAATTAATTTATATGTTGTAATTAAATTTGTCACTACAGAATGAATGAACCATGTCCCTTTTCTATATTTATGTAGAAGCTAGTTTTTCATGTATACTATGAAGGCCTATTGGGAAATGAATTTTATTTCTAAACAACATATCATGTGTAACCCATTCTTGTTATAATTCCTAAGAGTCTTTTAGTGCTTGTGGTAATAATTTTTTTAATGTATGTTTGTTCAATGGAATTGCATGTGACATATGGCAATAATGCTAGCCTAGGATGGGTCATTTTGATCCAAAATTGTCTCCTATTCCATTATCTCATTGTATAGATTTCAAAGTTTCTGTAAACCCATCAACATATCTTGGGTCAAATCTCATCTACTTGCAGGGCTTGACAATTCTGACATATGTGGGGGTTTTGTTGGAAAACTTCTAAACCTTGGGTCATTTCCCCTGTGTGCCAATAGTTGATGTGGCATCCTCTCGAATTGAGGTGACTCTTGTGTCCTTGGAAAGGTATATATATGTATCATAGGTCAATGGTGTGCCTCTCTAAAGTGGAAAATTTTAACCTCAAAAATTCCATTTGATTCCTCAAAATTCTTCCAAAAGGTTTATGGCCCCAATTGTAAAACTCGGTCTTGTTGATAAAAATGGTCTTGTGAGCCAATTCCTCTACTTTTTCAACTTTGGAAGCATAAATATGGATGAAAAATAACTTAATGATCCAATATAGATCACACCTTCCCATTTTGGGAGGCTTTTGGTCACCAAAATCTTCTATTGAATGAGGTGAGGAAATTTTTTCTCCACCTCCACCTCTCAAGTGTAACATTTAGACTCGCTTGGGAGCTATCCTTTCAACCCAATCCTCCCAAGGTCATGATACCCCTATATTATGGTTTTAGACATATTTTGAAAAATGATATCCTCTAGAAGCTCTATTTGAGTGTCTTTTGCTAATTACTCTACAGAAGGTAGGACCTATTCTTCATGCAAATATACCATGGAAGGTTCATAGATTTTTTTATTCTCTACATTCACAACTAAGTAAATGCACATGTATAGGGTTAGGTTGAGTCTATAGGAATTATCTTCCACCTTTTTTGGTATCTCGTAGGGACCATACCATAAAGCCTTTAGTTTCTTAGTAGGACCATCTAGCCTCTCCTTATTCAATCTTAACCATACAATGTCTCTCACCTTGAACGAATTCTTTGTTTTGTGTTAATCATGCCTTGCCTTGTGTTTTTCCTATGACTTTTACAAAGTCTCTTATACTTGCATATGGATTTTTCTAATCTTTTATACAAATATTTTTCCCTTAAGGCTTCCCTTGTAAGATTCTCCCTCACTCCTCCATGTTTCCCATATGCAATATGAAAAGGTGAAGGTGGAAAATATCCAAAACAAGTTTTGAATGGGGACTTACCAATAGAAGTGTGGATTGCTCTATTACAAGAGTATTATATATATACTAGATTTTCATCCTAGGTATTTGGATGCTTCTAGTTGCAACCCCTCAAAATATGTAGCAAATCCTCGTTGACTTCTTCTATTTTCCCATATGTTAGTGGATGGAATGATGTAGAGCTCATAAACTTCATGTACATATTTTCCCACAATGTAGTTGAAAATGCATCAATAAATATTGTCACTATCTGAAATAATGCTCTTGGGTATCCCACAGTACACCCGTACCTTTCTAAAAAATAATTTTCTTGCTTCTTAGACACTAATGATATTTTTATAGGGCATCAAAAAACACATCTTTCTAAACCTATCAACTACCATGAACAGGTAGTCGTGTCCCTTCTTGGTTTTTAGAAAAGCTCTCACAAATTCCATTGAAATTCTTTCCTAGACATGAGTGGGTACAAGTAAGGGTTGATATAGACCTTGTTTCCTATTACTAGGCCTGTTGGTACAATAAAGCATGCATCCCCTGATGAACCTAAACACATGTTCTTGCATCTTGGGAAAATAAACATACCTTTGCAAGTTGGCCACTATCTTCCCTACACCAAATTTCCCTAAAACATTGGAAGTGTGAGCCTCTCTACCATATCCTATCACTGACATTTAGGAACACATAACTTATATATCCTATAGAGTAACCCATCCTGGAGATGTTAGTCAACTGTGATGTCACCACTATGAACATGACTCTGCCTATGCAATTGTTGAAACACCTCCTTGAGTTCCCTATCCTCTGAATATACCTCTCTATGCATCATGGATATGTCTCCATCTACATATGATTTCCAAAAGTTACGATATTTGATGTGGGTGGCATTGAAAGAAAGTTGTCCAATTTTTTTGTCCTACCCTTCTTATAGTTGATCACTAAATGAAATTGTTGTTAAAAAATCCCATCCACTTGTAATTCGCGGTTTGGTGTAGCTTCCTCTAGGCATGTAGGTATTGTAGTAGTTGATGATATTTATAGATTATTATCTCCTTTCCCATCAGATATTGTTTCCACTTATTCGTAGAGTTCCTTTTCATAGGTAGGGTACTTAAGAACTTCCCCATGAAATACTTCAAAATGGTAGCATATAAGCCTTCCTCCATGCATCAAGACCACTCCCATAGCATACCCACTCATATTTGGCTCCACTTCAAAGGGTTTCTACAAGTTCAGTATGCAATAAATAGTTCTCAAATGATCTTCTCCTTTAGCTCCTCAAAGGAACTTTGTTGACCCTTTTCCCACTGGAAACTCTTATCACTTGTTATGGTGTGGAGTGGTGCTTCTAGGAATAAAAATGAGGTTATAAATTTCCTTACGTATCGTGCCACCAAATGAAACCCCTAACCTCAAAAACATTAGTAGGAATTATCCATTTCATGATGGACTCCATCTTGGTATGATCTATATTAATCTCTCATCCACCTATCACATACCTGAATACAATAAATACTATTGTGAGAACTCATAGTTCTTGAGATTTGCTAGCATCTAGTGCTTCTTTAATGTCTCTGACATCTATGTCAAATGCGATATGGGATCCTCCTAGGTAGAAATATATACTAGT
This sequence comes from Pinus tabuliformis, assembly GCA_031772625.1. Classification (NCBI taxonomy): domain Eukaryota; kingdom Viridiplantae; phylum Streptophyta; class Pinopsida; order Pinales; family Pinaceae; genus Pinus; species Pinus tabuliformis. Next base: position 760,022,622 of record CM062815.1, on the reverse strand, counting down.
ATATCAACTAAATATAAACTCACAAATGAATCTATAAAAGGGTTTCTTATATTAATCATTAACCTCATAAGTGTATCTAGTGCATTGGGTGATGGACATGACTAACCACTCATAGAAACCTTGCCTCGTTTTGAAGGTGGCCTTCTAGCTATCTCCTTCTTTGACCCAAGCCTAGTGATATCCAAACTTTAAGTCTAGCTTGGTGAATTATTTCACTTACTGCAATTTATCCAACAAATTATATTTTCTAGATAGGGACTAACTATTCTTAAGCATAAATTTGTTTAACATCCTTTAATCTATACACGCTCACCAAGTCCCATCCATATTTGGCACAATGATGATGGGTGACCCACATGGTCATGTACTCGGTTAAATGACTCCCTATGTGAGTAGCCACTGCAATTGTTTCTTTACCTCATTTTCTTATATAACATACTACCTATGCATTTGAATGTTTGGCAATGGGGAGTCCTGAAATAGCTAGATCTTGTTCTCCACATTCATCTTGCGTGGTGTTCATTTTAGCTCTTGGAACACATACTTGTATTCCTCTAGAAACTCTTCCAGTTACTGTTTTTGTTTATCATTTAATCCCTCTAAGGATTCCTTTCTTCTTGTTGACTCTTCTATAGAGTGATTTTATTTTAAAAATAGTAAAAAAAATACTTCTTGCTAGAACTAATCAATTTTTTAGTTGGGTTGACACTTACTAGTGAATTTTTTTACTTTCCATTATGCGGGTTGAAGGTGAATGCCCTTCCATCCTTAATGAGGTAGTGTCGGTTGGATCTACACATAAATATTTCATCCCACATGTATATATATATGCACGTCAAAACACCACCCAAAATACATCAAGGGAAACTACATCTAGTTCTACTTCATCAACAAAATTAGCAATAACACAAAAAACTAATTTTGCATTGTTTTGTTACATTTATCTTTGCATCCTTTTTCCCCAACCCAATGGATATGGGCTTATATGATCATGAAATTCCAATCGTAATTTGTTGACTAGATCTATTTCAATGAGATTGGCCTGCAATCCTGAGTCAAATAGAGCATTAATCTTTTTATTTTTAACTTGTAACATTATATGGAAGAGCCTTGTCTTATTGTTTTCTTCCTATTGTTGAAATCTACTCAGATTCACCTCCCTCTACACTAATGTATAAATGATCTTCTCTTCCACATCCATACTACGTTAAATATAGTTTCTTGAATCAATGGCCATGGGATTCTTCTTCTATTTTCTTTCCTTCTGTTCTTTAAGCTAAGCTTCATATGCAACTTCTTGCATTTCACATTTTTATGGTCATTAATGTTATAGTGGTTATAGTGGTTGCTGGTATCTTTGCACTAATGCACTATGGTCATTGTATTTTGATATTCCCCCCTTTTCCACTCCTTCTTCCTCTCCTTAGAAGAATCCTAGTGTTGCTTCTACTTCTATTAAATTGATTGCTCTTTATTAAAACCTATGTTTTCCAGGCATTGTGTCTGTACATAGACCCCATCCACAGATCTAGGCTTGAATAGCATTGCTCGCCTTCGTAGATGGTTATGTATATTCCCAAGAAACTTGAGGATTACATATCGATTATTTTTAGAGATACCCAACATTATGGCCATCTTTATAAATCTTGTGGTGTACTCTGTTACACTCAGGTCCTTCTTCTACCTCAAGTAGTGCCACCAGATCAGATGTTCATTTACATATCCAATAGAGTAAAATTATGACTTGATGAAGGTTTTAAAAGTATTCACACTTAATGAATAAAGGATACCCTTCCAACCTCAAGGTTTATATATGGATTTCCACCACATTAGGGCACCACCCTCTAATTTTAGTTATGAAAATGAAATATTTTTTTCTTCCTCTATAGGAAAAACATTGAAATAAGCCTCTAATTACTTCAACAAGTGATTTAGCATCATATCATCGATATTACCTTAGTAAAACTTTATATAAACCTTGACTTCCATTTTCAATAGGGACTGCGAATGGTTCATAACACTCCAACCAAATTGATCTTTTCTTTGGCTCCTTCTGTATTTGTTCCCAATCTCCTAATCTCCCCTCTAATCTCCCCTGTATGTTATAAACCCCATCTTCTCCAAATATCCCAAGCTTATTGTTGAGGGCTATAATGACAATATTTACTTTATGGTTTATATTTGTAACTTGCGCTTCTTGCCATGAAAACCTCTCCTATGCAAGATCGGGAGGGTTATTCAAAGATTTTTCAACCATGACAAGAGTTTTATGAATTTTTGCTTAGTTGATATAGATCCCCTATAAATATCCATAGTGTACCTAAATTAACCTACTCTAATACCAATATGATCCATAAACTATCGTGGATATTCTAATGGATAATTTGTCACAATAAATCTCATAAAATTTTACTTAAAAATATCTGAATTCTACACTATGAGGATTTATTTCTCTTTATACTTTTAGATTTGTAAATTATTGTTTATAGCATATGCATGAAAAATATAATTATGTAGAAAATATAGAATAGTGAAACACAAACGCAAAAATAATGATTGAGACAAGATATAACTTGGGGAATCCTTTCAAGAGAAAACCTAGCTGGAAGGTGAGGTTGTTTTACTCTCTTTATTTGCAAATAAAATGGGCGCGAGTACAAAGAAGGCATGTGTCCTATAGTCTACTATAGTGGAAAAATACTCCCTATGTCTTCTCTGCCTATACCTCTCTGCTATTCTACTCTTCAATAGAACAAATGCACTCGAAAATAATGGAACCTTGTTTCCCCCTAGTGGCTCGATTTTAAAACAACACGATAACCTCCTAGTGGTTAGGTTTCACTTCCTCAACTCCTAAGTAGAGTCGAGATGTGGAGTCTTCTAGAGTATTATTTAACATAATCACCTGGATATCCCATTTTCTTTTAGTAATGGTCCTGACGTAGCACCCTCTTAAATTATGGTGGTTGAAATAGGAAGGTCAACTTGTGGGTGGAATAACTTTTGGATACATACTCCAATTGAGGTGATTATTGTGTTAGTGGAAGGATATTTATTTTTATAATAGGAAAAGAAGCTACAACTATAAGGAAAACAAATTTTTACCACCAAAATATGTAGTTTGATGCCTTAAATGCTCCTAAAAGGTTTCAGACCCCAATTTTGAGATGGATGAAAAATATTATAATGATCCAATCTGGATGAGTTGGTGATAAAATATTAGAATCTTGAAATCACATCAAAATAATCCATTGCAAATCTAAATTTTGGGATTATCCACTGACAAAATTAAGTGTCCCATTCTATATGCCATCATTCATTCAAGTATACATATCAATTTAATTCCCGTCTCCTGCTACTTCATCTTCTATGATTTTCGTTGCCTTAAAAAAAATTAAGATTATATGTCACCAGACCAATAGGTCATGGTAAAAAAGAGGGGCAACATTTCTTATTCTAGGTATCATGGTTTTTGTTCAAAACAATCTTCTATTTTTCTTTTTCTTTTCCCCCTAGTTTCATGACTTATTTGCCTAGTAAACTTGACAATTTCTAAATATGATTTCCTTGGTGTATTTCTATTGAGTTTTAGCTGGAATTTACCCTACCTTGGAAAAACATAGCTCAAATCATTGTATAAAATGACATTTTATTTTTTTAAGAAACTGGTAGAATTGTTGGTAGTATTTTTCTTATGGCTATGAGAAACTACTTGTGTCTATTATAGTTGGTTTTGTATTTCCTTTGTTATATTATTAAGTTTAACCTTACAAAACTGGCAATTTTATTATAATAATGATCTACACTTAACTTACATTAGGGGATTTTTGAGGTCTAAAATGAGCCTCCTAAGGAAAATAATAAAATAATAGTTAAAAGAAATAAAGTGCTATGATTTTTTAAAGAAAAACAAAAGAAAACTACTTTATTTTATTGTATTTTTGGCTTATCTTGTTATGCTCTTAACCTGCAAGGCGATACCGGAATACAGAATATGCGAAGAAATATACCCAGAACATAGAATAGTGAGAAACAACAGCAGGTATTTTATTATTCAGAAAGCAATGTTCACTTGCCTCTTCGAGGGGGCAACCTGCAATAGAGCAGAGCTTGATTACAAAATAAGACACGATGCTCCTCGCAGGGAGTCTCTATCCTTTATATATGACTCATATATGCAATACCATGGATCAATACCATGGTTCTTATTAATACTATCTATCTAATACCATGGCCCATTTGCAACTAACTGTGGTCTCGTCATTAATTGCGGGTTAACCACTTACAATTATTAATATGGGCTTTATTGACTCCTTACTTAACTATATCTATGACTCGATCCTACTACATGAATAAGGGGGTTAGGGTAGGACCCTAACATGCCCTCCCCCTTAAGAATAGCCTTGTCCTCAAGGCTGAAGCTGCGGAAACTGTTGAAGAATAGTCGTTGGTTCCCAGGTTGCATCTTCTAGAGAGGTGTCTTTCCACTTGACGAGGACTTCCTTGATCATGCGGCCACGCAGGTGCCATTCTCGTGTGTCTAGGACCTGTTCAGGTTGGAGCCAAATTGACCCTTCTTCATCCAATTCAGGTAGACTGGTTTGAATTCTGCAATTGTTCCCAATCACTTTCTTGAGGCATGAGACATGGAAAACTGGATGGATTTTTGCAGTGGGTGGCAAAGCTAGCTTGTAGGCCACTTCTCCAATGCGCTGAAGTACTTGATATGGTCCGTAGAATTTTGGAGATAGTTTATGACAACCCTTGTCTTTGAGTGAAGTTTGCTTATATGGTTGCAACCTCAAAAATACCTGATCCCCTTCTTGAAATTGGCGCTCTGAGCGATGCTGATCTACCTGTTGCTTCATGCGGTTTTGAGCTTGATGAAGATTCTCTCTAAGATGGGCGAGCATGGTTGTGCGGTTTTGTAGGAGTTGATCCACTGCTTATACCTTGGAGCACCCCTTGATATAAGAAGTAGGGGAAGGAGGGAGTTGACCATAAACTGCTTCATAGGGAGTCACTTTGGTGGTGGCATGATAGTTGGTGTTATACCACCATTCAGCTAGAGGCAACCACTATACCCATAGATGTTTCTTTTTTGAAGTGAAACACCTAAGGTAGGTTTCCAGACATTTGTTGACGGCCTCAGTTTGACCATCCGTTTGTGGATGATAGGAAGCACTGAGTTTTAGTTGGGTGCCTTGTAGCCTGAAGAGTTCCTGCCAAAATTTACTGGTGAATATCAGGTCACGATCAGACACAATAGAAGTGGGCATGCCATGCAATTTGAAGATCTGATCCATGAAAGGTTGAGTGACCAAAGTCGGTGTAAACAGGTGGGGTAGGGCGCAGAAATGAGCATACTTAGAAAGTCGGTCCACAACCACCATGATGACTGACTTGTTTCCCGACTTTGAAAGACCTGTAATGAAATCCATAGAAACCTCCGTCCATATAGATGCCGGGATGGGCAATGGTTGTAATGTGCCTGGTGCTTTGACTGTCTCCCCTTTGTGGCATTGACAGACATCGCATTCCACTACAAAAGTAAGGATGTCCTTTTTCATGCCTGTCCAAAAAAATGATCTTCTAGTGCAAGCATATGTCTTCTGAAAACCTAAATGTCCTGCGGTGGGAGATGAGTGCAATTCTGCCAAAATACGGCTTTTGAGGGTGGATGTTGGTGATATTACGACTCTGTCCTTGTAGCATCTCACCCTACCACGAGTAGCCCTTGGTGGAATTTGGATTCACCTGCAATTGAGTAATGAGTTGGGAAAGCCCAGGATGTGAAAACCATTCCCTGCGAGCCTCTTCAATCCATTCTGGAATGGGAAGGGAAATTGCGAGCAGGGTACTTTCCTCCTCAAATTGGCAAGATAATGCATCAGCTACACTATTTTCGCGCCCTTTCTTGTAAATGATCTCATAATCATATCCCAGCATTTTGGCGAGCCATTTATTTTGTTGTGGGGAAGATAGGCGTTGCTCCAAAAAATATTTAAGACTGTGATGGTATGTGCGGATTTGGAAACGTCGCCCCAGTAAGTAAGGTCGCCAGGTATCTACTGCATGTAATATGGCCATCATTTCCTTCTCATAGGTAGATTGTCCCAGATTCCTCCCACTTAGTTGTTGGCTTGTGAAGGCCAAGGGTCGACCTTCCTGCATTAAGACTACCCCAATACCCGTACCTGAAGCATCACATTCAATGACAAAAGATTTGGTGAAATCAGGTAGTGTTAAGACTGGAGTGGAACACATGGAATTTTTGAGAGCTGTAAATGCCTGTTGTGCATCATCATTCGCGAAGAATGAATTTTTCTTGACGAGTTGAGTGAGGGGCTTCGCAATGCGGCCATAATTGCGGAAAAATTTGCGATAATAGCCTGTGAGACCCAAAAATCCTCTCAGGCTCTTCAAGGTCTTAGGTTGAGGCCAATCCTGCATTGCCCGGATCTTTTTGGGGTCCACCTTGACACCTTCACGCCCCACAATGTGGCCCAAATACTCAACTTCTTCCATGCCAAAAGAACATTTGGACATCTTAACAAATAATTTATGCTTGCGGAGTAGTTGCAAGAGTAGATCTACATGCTGAAGATGTGCGGCCCAAGTGCAACTATAGATGAGGATGTCATTGAAGAAGACAAGGACAAATTTCTTGAGATATGGTTTGAGAAGGTGGTTCATAAGGCTCTGAAAAGTAGATGGGGCATTATAAAGACTGAATGGCATGACCAGGAACTCATAATGGCCTTCATGAGTTTTGAAAGCAGTCTTTGGAATGTCAACTTCCTTCATGCGAATTTGGTAGTAGCCTGAGCGAAGATCCAACTTAGTGAAGAATTGAGCCCCATTGAGTTCATCCAACAAATCATCAACAACTGGGATGGGAAATTTATCTTTGACTGTCAACTTATTGAGGGCCCTGAAGTCTGGACACATCCGCCATTCCCCATATTTCTTGAGCACCATGACCACCAGTGATGAATAAGGACTAATGCTGGGACGAATGACGCCTACTTCCAAAAGTTCCTTGATTATTTTTTCTATTTCATTCTTTTGGGTGAATGGATATCTGTATGGGCACACATTTGGTGGTTGGGCCCTTGGAACCAAGGTGATGTTATGATCATGTTCCCCTCGCGAGGGTGGAAGCTCATGAGGCTTGTCAAAGACTGGCAGATGGTTATTTAAAATCTGTTGCATCTCAGGATGAATCGGCAAAGAATTGGGTTCGACGGCTTGGATGGAATTAAATTGAGCGATAACTCCATGATGGCCCTTTTTTAGAAATTTTTCCATCCTATGTGAGCTGATCACAGAGGGAGCTCCCGCCTGGAGTCCACAGAGGGTATATGTGGAGTTGTTCTGCTTAAAGTTCATATATAACTCCTGAAAATCCATTGTGATTGGCCCAAGAGTGCGAAGCCATTCAGCATCGAGGAAAATGTTGCACCCTCCCATGTGTATGGCAAACATGTGGGTCTTCAACTGATAATCCCCCATTTGAAGTTTGACATTTTCACAGTAGCCTTCACATTTCATTATTCCCCCATTCGCAATTTGAATTGGAAGTTAGAAACTGCTCGTACAAAACAATGCACTGCTTCCGCAACTTTTGATGGATGAAATTATGTGTACTTCCACTATCAATCAAGACTACTACTAGGCGATGTTTAATAAAACCTCTGATTTTGAGAGTTTGAGGTGAAGAAATCCCTGCCAAAGCATGCAGCGAAATAATTGGTTCGTCAGGGACATTGTCCTTCTCGTTGTCTTCTTCTACCTCCTCCGGTTCCTCAAGTGGTGGGGCTTCCTCCGATGAGCTGTAATCAGTGGCATCAATTTGAAAAAAATTAGGCTCCTTGCATTTATGACCTGGGGAGTATTTTTCATCATAGTAGTAACATAATCCTTGTTTTCTTCTTTCGGCCATTTCTGCAGGTGACACCTTTTGAACCTTAAGTGTTTGAGTCGTGCTGTGAGCCTGTGGGGGGCGACCCTTGGCGGTGAAATTTGGGCGAATGGACTGGGCTGCTAACGCACGTTCCACGTTACAAGCTACCTTGCAAGCCTCCAACCATGTGGGAGGGTGGTGTAGTCGGACGTTGGCTTGTATGGCCTCTTTAAGACCACTGATAAAACATTCCGTGTAGAACGCATCTGAGAGATCCCTAGTGCGGAAAGCTAAGGCTTCAAATGCTGTAACATATTCATCCACCGTGCCAATTTGTCAGAGCTTAGTGAGACGACCCAAAAAAGAAGATTCCTGGTCATAGTGCTCTGTAAGAGCTTTTTTGAAGGTGGCCCAAGTCAGAAAACTTCAATTGCAACGTTGATGCCATTCCCACCATTGCCTTCTTGAATTGTCCAAGCACATGCTCCCCACCATAAGTTGAGTCTCATTATCTAAGATGTTATTCAGATTGAAATACTGCTCCATTTGTGCTATCCATGTGGCCGGGTGAGTACCATCAAATTTATGCATCTCCAGCTTGGGAGGTCGCGGACGGGATTGTTGGTGGGTGCCCCAAAGGTGAAGAGAGCGGCTAGACTCACCCTCATTGTGTCCATTGCCAATATTTGCCTCCTCGCGAGCTTCCTCCTTGCCTTTAAAGAGTGTGTTAGCTAGTCTGTCAAGCTGAGATTGGATGGCTTGCAATGATTGTTCAAGTTTGTCAATCTTCTCATTGGCCATAGTTTGAGGTCTAGTTTCTACCATGCACCGATCCTATGTACTTGAAATTTGGGACCGCCAGATTTTTTTTTTTTTCACTGACAATTGAATGGTACCACCTTGCTCAGCTCGTCGTCCTGATTCTTATGGGCTAGATCACCGATTTTTTTTATTTTTATTTTTTTCTGAAAACTCCTAACGGAGTTTTACTCCTTTCCTAGGAATACTGCAGTAGTCGAATCCCCAAAATGTCAATGCTGCCAAAAGTCCTGCGAAAATCATGCCCTGGTATAGGAACCCCACACAACTACTCAGATCTGGTGGATCTGATAGATCTGAATGGCTAATCAGATAGCTCTGAGCGGCGGCACCGACTGCTGCTGCGGATCTGATGGATCGGAAAGGCTGGTTTGCTAACTCGGAACTGCGGGACTGATGTTTGCTGCTGCTGCAACCCCACTTGTGAGATCTGATCTGGCAGAGATTATGCGTGATCCCGAGACAGAAAAGGGAACTATGGTCTCGAGGAGTGTCAGGTGCTATAGATCGCAATATACATAAGGGTCTAACAGTAGTACTCGGCCCAATGTTTCAGGGCTCTAACTAAGGAGGATCAACTGTACCCTTAGCCGTACAACCCGACTACCCTATCGTACGGGCGAGTAATCTCTCCGAGCGTTGTTCTCGATGTACTGTAGCAGCAAGACGGCCGACGGTTTATCTATGGCGAGGTTTCAAAGGAGCTAGGGGGCTTCCGATATACCCAGAAGGTACTTGGAAGACAGTCCATGCGCGGTTCTGTCTAATGTGCTACTACTCGAAGGGGTACCCACAGGGGTTACAAGGGAGTCCAACAAGCGTGACCACCTCTTGTATTTCCTGCGTGCATGCCTCCCCAAATCCGCAAGTTTATGCGCTCAACGGCAGATCCGTGGTTTAAAGACGCTGGAACACGTCTCTAGCCAAAAAAAAATTGCTAAGAAATGGAGATCCCACCGGCCCTGGAAAGAGCTCTGATACCACTTGTTATGCTCTTAACCTGCAAGATGATACTGGAATACAGAATATGTGAAGAAATATACCCAGAACATAGAATAGTGAGAAACAACAACAAGTATTTTATTATTTAGAAAGCAATGTTCACTTGCCTCTTCGAGGGGGCAACCTCCAATAGAGCAGAGCTCGATTACAAAATAAGACACGATTCTCCTCACAGGGAGTCCCTATCCTTTATATATGACTCATACATGCAATACCATGGATCAATACCATGGTTCTTATTAATACTATCTATCTAATACCATGGCCCATTTGCAACTAACTGTGGTCCCGTCATTAATTGCGGGTTAACCACTTACAATTATTAATATGGGCTTTATTGACTCCTTACTTAACTATAATTATGACTCGATCCTACTACATGAATAAGGGGGTTAGGGTAGGACCCTAAAATATCTTCTTATAGGTTTACTCAAATGTAAAGTGTCGACACCCATTGGATGTGGAATTAAATTCAAAATTTAAATAGTACCCACTCTAAATGTTGTACACACTTTTTTCATGTATTTTTTTAGTTTTTTCGATGTGGGTCTACTCAAAAGTATGCAAAGTTGGTACTCGTTGGATGTGGAATTTAATTCCACATCCTATGAGTGTCAACACTTGACATTTGAGTAAACTTATAAGGAGATATGCCAAAAATACAATTAAAAAAGTATTTTTCTTCTTTTCTCTGCAAAATATTTATCCATGGGGATGACATCATCATATTGAATCCTATTGGTTCCTTTAAAGCTAGTTTTGTTAATACCTTTTTTTTTTAGGTTCACTTTTTACCTCAAAATTTCGCTAATGTTGAACAAAGAGTTGACATTAGCTTCGTTGTCGAGTAGTCCTCCAATGGTTACCATCTACCAATGTTGTGAGTGAACAAGATGGAAAATATTATCAATAACAACATCTATAACATTATGTATGGATGCTCCACTCTCTATAGTAACTAGCCTGGATGCTTCCTCCACACTAACTATGCACTTCAGTTCCTAAGTGCTTATGATAAGACACGAGTTCCCTCCCACAAAGACCATCTTAGGTATGGAGTGAGACCAACTAATGACCACCTATGTGTTTTTTTCATCTTATTGGCCTCTGCCACCATCTTCATTACCTCTTATTTGAAAGAAAGAAAAACTACCACCTAGGCTATGTAGGTCACTCAATCCAAGAAGATTCCATAGGCATTGGTCATTGTGCAATCAATAGAATCATTAAGCCTACATTTCACCATTAGAGGAGGTCAATTGCATGATATCTTATTTCTATTGATCTAAGTATGCACTTCTGCAATATGCACATTGTTTTCCTCACTACGTGGTGCATCAACTGATCGACAACACCATCTCTCTGAGCCGATCGTACTTTGGCCGATTATTAGTCTACAATGTTAGGTAAACTTGACACATTCATAGAGTAAAAGTTGTTGAGTCTATAATACATGGTCTCTCATGCTTCTAGTATTTTTTATCAATGGTATTGCATGTAATGGAGCATATAAATAGGCTTGAAAACATCCATTGTAAGGTGTCTATTAAATATGTAATAGATGTATTATAATTTTAATTTTCCTTGATTGTGGTTTGTAAGATAAATTTTATTTCATGATTTATGTGTGTTTTTTTTATGTATGATTTGTTATCATTTATTTTTATCATACTTTTATCTCTAGAAACTGGTCTCAAATCCATGCGATCATTAGTAGAGAAGAAGACATTGGTTGCAAATTCCATCACATTATATGTTAAGGTCAAAGCTAACAGAAAAAAAAAGGGTGAGATGAAACCATAAAAGTTATATTTCAAGAGGAGAATATTGGGTATGAAGCTTGATTATCGTCTTGATACATAGGCCTTGTTTTAGCCGTGTAACATCCCAGTTCTTAACGGGGCAGAAATGTTGCCTGTAGGATTTCTGTTATGGGGGTCCAAGTAGGAAATGACAATTTTATGAGCCCATCCGCCCCCCCCTCGTGGTAGGGGTTCGGTGGCAATGCCCCTGAAGAAAAAAATAGATGAAAATTGCCTTGTACAATATTGTAATTTCGTAGTCAATCTAGGTCGTTCATTAGGTGAAAGATATGATTGTAGAAGTTATGTTAATTTAGGATTTTTTTCCCTAGAAGGAAACCTTCGGTTTATATAAGGGGATTGTATTGTGTTTGTGTGTTATGATTCTATGCAAGAAAGAGAGAGGAGATTGTGTGAGAGAGAAGAGAAATTAGAGCGAATTTGTTGTTATTTTGTTGGATAATATAAAGGAAGGATTGATTGTTTCTCCATGGACATAGCCCACATTAGGTGAACCACATATATCTATATCTCTCTTGTTTTATGAATTTTTGTGTTTTTATTTTTGTAATATTTTATGTGTTTCATTGATCTGTTATTTCATTTCTAAACTATTATCAGAGCCAAAGGTCTATTTGGATTATAAACTCATGGGAAAGAAGGGTCCCTAGTTCGAGTGGGAGCAATGGAAGAAGATGGTAGGTTTAGGGTTGAAAAATTCAACGGTCAAAACTATCATCTATGGAAGACGCAAATGGAGGATAATTTGTATCAGAAAGATTTTTACCTACCATTGAGCAGAAAATCAAAGAAGTCGACGAGTATAACGAACAAAAAATAGATCTTCTCAACAGAAAGGCACTAGGAACAATACGGATGTGTCTGGCAGTGTCGGTGGCATTCAACATTTCAAAATAAATGACAATACAAGGTATAATGACGGAATTGGAAAAATTATATGAAAAACCCTCAACCTCATATAAGGTATTTCTTATGAATCGTTTATTTAATATGAAGATGTCAAAAGGTGGATCTGTTGTTGATCATTTAAATGAATTTAACATAGTTACCAGTTAGTTAAGTTCTCTAGGGGTAAATTTTGATGATGATGTTAGGGCTCTATTGTTTATGTGTTTATTGCTAGAAAGTTGGAATGGCTTAGTCATGGCTATCAGTAACTTTTTCTCTGGATCTATTACTTTAAAGTTTTATGATGATGTTGGTGCTATCCTTAGTGAGGAAATGTGAAGGAAAAGCTCAGGTGAAACAATAGGTAATCCTTTGACTATAAATACTAGAGGAATAAAACTAGAGAGAGGAAATAGCTCAGGATATTGCAGTAAGTCAAGAAAAGGAAGATCCAAGTCCATATCAGGGATAGTGTGCCGGAAATGTAGGAAGAAAGGACACCTGAAGAAATATCGTAAATCTCGAAAGGGAAAAAAAGGAAATGGACAAAAATGGAACAATCATGAAGTGAATGTAAGAGGTGATGTGTTGCAAGATGCACTAAATCTTCCATAAGAAAATATTATTGACACATGGGTAGAATATATAGGATTTCATTCCATGCCACACCTAATAGAAAACATTTTCATGGTTATGTTCAAGGAGATTTTGGAAAGGTTTGTTTGGGTGATGATAATACCTGTAAAATCATTGGAATGGGTAAGGTTTTTATAAAACAACAGTATGGAAACCAATGGTTATTAAAGGAGGTAAGGAATGTTCCATATCTAAAAAAAATATAATTTCAAGAGGGCAGTTGGCAGGTGAAGGTTGTGTAACTACATTTACAGCTAAAACCTAGAAGGTCGCTAAAGGAGCCCTAGTAATAGAAAAAGGAGAAAAGGTTGGTACATTGTATTTATTCAATGGTATTTCTAATTCTGCTAATTCTTTAACCTCCACAAGAGGAGATATGACATTGTGGCATCATAGGCTTGGGAACATGAGTGAGAAGGGGATGTAGATTCATCACTCAAGAAATTGGTTTTCAGGTTTAAAGCATGTTAATTAAGATTTGTGTGAGAAATGTGTTTATGGAAAGAAAAGGAGAGTCATATTTATCAGAGTTGGGAAAGAAAATAAGAGTAAAACGTTAGAGTTTGTGCATAAAAATGTATGGGGACCTTCTCAAGCACTATCTCTCAATGGCTCTCACTATTATGTTACTTTTATTGATTATGCACCTAAGAAAACTTGGGTATATTGTATTTGAAATAAATATGATGTTTTTGATAATTTTAAGAAATCGAATGCTTTGGTCGGGAATGAGATATGAAATAACTTGAAGTGTATCAGATGAGATAATTGACGTGAATATTGTAGAAAATATTTTGATCTTTATTATTCAAAGCATGGAATTCATAGAGAGAAGAAAGTTATAGGAACACCACAAGAAAATCATGTGTCAGAAAGGATGAATATAACAATCATGGAGTGTGTAGCGTGCATGATATTTCATGCAATATTACCCTTACAATTTTGGGTAGATGTTGTAGATACCGTTGTTTATCTAATAAACAAAGGGACTTCAACATAGGAAATTTTAGGGGTGAATGTTTGCCCTTTGGCGAAATTAAGGGGTTTTAAATTTTTAGTGGGCGAATATTTTGTATCATAGTACATTTTTACAAATCACCTCAAATAGCCCACCTTATTTTAAGGGAGAGGGTAAAAAAGGTAAATTTAGCCCTTAAAATTAGGAGTTACAACCTTCCATTCGCCCATTTTCAAGAATAGGTTTTATTTAAGTGAATCCATTCGCCCATTTTCAAGAATAGGTTTTATTTAAGTGAATCCTATGGGCCAAAGGCCCAAATACCATATTTATAAAAGAGGTATGGTAAATTAATAAAAATATAAATAAATGAGAGGTATGGTAAATAAATAAAACATTTTTTATATTTACTCCATAAGTCACCTTATATACATGCAAGGGTGTAAACAAATAAAAATATAAGTAAAGTGGAGGTATGGTAAATAAATAAAACGTCTTTTTATACTTACTCAAAAGGTATGGTAAATAAATAAAAATATAAATAAACTAGACGCATGGTAAATAAATAAAACCTCTTTTTATATTTAGTCCATAACCCTCGTTCTATTTATGAAGGCTCAAGAAAGAGGTTTTATTTAAGTGAATCCTATGGGCCAAATACCATATTTGTAAAAAAGGTATGGTAAATTAATAAAAACATAAATAAACGAGAGGTATGGTAAACAAATAAAACATTTTTTTTATATTTACTCCATAAGTCACCTTATATTTACGAACACTCAAAAAATGCGTTATATTTAGGTGAAACCTATGGGCAAAATACTATGGGACAAATACAATGGACTAGATTGTTATTAATACCATGCAAAAAAACATTATTAACCCTAATATTAGTATTAATAAAAATAAAAATGGCACATGGTATTGACCCATGGTATTCACCAAAATGGCACATGGTATTGACCCATGGTATTCACTTGGAATGTAGCCTATTTAAATGGGGGAATTAAACCAGCATAGATCCATCTTTACTCTGGATCTACTAATCCCCGAGAGATATCAAATATCGTGATATGCAAACTAGCATAGAGTGAAAAAATATTTGATCCGATCAAGAGTAAAAATGGATGTTGTAATTTAATGTATGTTAAACATTTTAGCTTGGTTAAAATAAAAAATAAAATAAAAATCAATTATTAATTTTATTAATTTTTATAAATTACTAATAGTAATTTTTAAGCTCTAGGTTTATGATAACCCATGGTATTGACCCATGGTAATACCATGGTAGTCATGTGAACATAAACTATTTAAAGGGGAAATTCTATCATCTTAGATCCATCTTAATTCTGGGTCTACCAAGTGCTCAGAGGGATAAATAGATTTCATCCCCCTAAGAGTGGTAGATGTGGAGTTAAGATGGATATAGGTTGGTTTTTATGATAATGAAGATATTAAATAGACTTAGGAAATTATATTGTAAAAACATCTTAAGGTGAATGGTTAAAGCATAGACATTGGACAAGTATATTTGTATACTTCTGTTTTAAACTGAAACAAATCCAGGGCTAAAAGGAATGGATTGATTGCACTAGTCATCCTTCTATAACTTTCCAACATATGCTCGAGTAAACAGATTGTACTTTATGTAATTTTTCTAATTACAAATAGGAACATACTTGTGTATTGGCAGGGTGGTTACGAGGTCCCTAGAAGTGATGAATTTGAATTCTTCTTGGTTTTATATATAGTATTAGGTTTTTTCTCATGCTTTCTGTGAATGTCACGGGTGAATTTTATCCTACACCCACTAGGTTATTGATATGTAATTTCGGTAATTTTGATTTCAAAAGATATTTTAAAGAAATGCAATGATTTCATTTGTGTATTCAATAAACACAAGATTTTATAACTGAGTAAAATATTCACCATGCCTGGTGAGAGATTCGCCAAAAAATTATATATACATATCATATGATTGATAAAATCGCCTTCCATTTTTCCTATATATCATGGAGATTCTCCCATTTATTATACATGTAAATTTAGGGGGGGTTCTTAAAATTTTCCCTAGACTTCAAGTTCCTTGGATGGTGGTATTCCACAGGAGGCATGGACAGGTAACAAGGTAAACTACTCATTCCTAAAGAATTTTGGTTGTGAAGCATTTCTCCACATTAATAAAGAAAACATAACAAAGTTTGAGGCAAAATAAAAGAAATGTACATTCATTGGATACGGTGTCAATGACTTTGGTTATCGCTTATATGATTATGAAAACCATAATCATGGGTAGAGATGTGGTATTCAATGAAAGGGTTTTGTACAAAGATCAGATGTAGGGAAAGAAATAGGAAAAGGAAAACATGGAATACACAATGCTTGATGAGATCACAAAAAAGGTAAAGGTTCCTGAAAATCATAAGGATCAATAGCCACAACAAAAACGGGCACCTTAAACACCTGAAATTGGTGTTAGAATATCTACAAGGATAAGTAATCGCCCTTAATGATGCTCTCTTTCATTATATTATCTATTGTTGACTAATTTTGTTGAACCAGAATGTTATGAGGAAGAAACGCATGTACAAACTAGGAAGAAGTGGGAGAAATCCATGAAAGAAGAGATTGAATCATTGGTACATAACCAGATTTCGGACTTAGACAGGTTGCCTGTAGGTAAATCAACATTGCAGAGTAAATGTGTTTACACGTTAAAGGAAGAATATTGAGGAAAATAGAGGTATAAGGCTAGACTTGTGGTGAACGAATTTGCATAAAAGAAAGGTATGGACTTTGATGAAATATTTTTTCCTATTATTAAAATGACTTCAACCAAAACTATTTTAAGTCTAGTGACAACAAAGGATTTGTATCTTGAACAAATAGATGTAAAGACATCCTTTATTCTTGGGGACTTGGAGAAATAAATCTATACGCAACAAACACAAGGGTATGAGGTCAAAGGTAAGGACAAGTTAGTGTGCAAGTTGAATAAGAGCTTGTATGGCTTAAAACATGATCCAAGACAGTGGTATCTAAAATTCGACAAGTTTATGTTTGAACAAGGTTATACTAGATGTCACCCTTGACCATTGTCTTTATCTTAAAACGAAAAATGATGGAAACTATATTATATTGCTATTGTATGTAGATGATATGCTTGTTTTAGGGTCTAACATGTAGAAAATAAATGTGCTCAAAAAAAATTGGAAAATTCATTTGCAATGAAGGATTTGGGTGCTGAAAAACAAATCCTTGATATGAAATAACTACAAACAGGAAAAATCATAAATTAACTTTGTCTTAGAGTGAGTACATAGAAAAGGTGTTGGAAATATTTAATATGCAAAATGAAAAACCAGTTAGTACACCTTTGTCTAGCCATTTCAAACTTTGTAAGGAGATGTGTCCCAAGACCCATGAAGAGATGGATTATATGTATAAAGTTCCATATGCATTAGCAGTTGGAACTTTAATGTATTTAATGGTGTGCACAAGACCTGATATTTCACATGCAATGGGAGTTGTCAACAAGTATATGAAAAATTCAGGAAAACAACATTGGATGATAGTGAAGTAGATTCTCACATATTTGAGAGGCATCACTAATCAAGCATTATGTTTTAATGGTTCAAACATTTCTCTACAAGGATATGGCAATGCAGATATGGAAGGTGGTAGAGATAATATGGGGAGCACCACAGGGTATGTGTTTATTGTAGGTGGAACAACTGTTAGTTGGGTTTCAAAAATGCAAAGTGTTGTTGCACTTTCAACAATAGAAGCGGAGTATGTTGTTGCTACAAAGGCCAGTAAAGAAATTATTTGGTTGCAAAGGTTTATGGATGAATTTGGTAAGAAGCAGGAGATGGAAAGGTTATACAGTGATAGCAAGAGTGTCATTCATCTTGAAAAGAAATTAGTATTTCATTCCAAGACTAAACATATATGGCTCAAGTACCTTTCATATAGTCAGTTTTGGAATATGGACATTTGAAGCTATAAAAGTTACACACTAGCCAAAATCTTGCAGATATGTCAAGAAAGCTAGTAACCAGGAAGAAACTGAGATTTTGCTCAATTTTGATTGGTCTTCAAGTATGATGGCAAAGATGAGAAATAACCAGGTCCAGGTGAGAGCATTATCCAACAAGTGAAGAATTAGTGGAGTTGTTATAATCAGTCTCCAAGTGGGAGATTATTGGGTATGGAGCTTGATTATCTTCTTGATTCATAGGTCTCGTTTCAGCCGCGTTGGATCCCAATTCCTAACGGGGAAGCAAAATCGCCAATAGGATCTCCATTAAGGGGGTCTTGGAGCGGGGGTTTCGGGGTAGTGCCCTAGAAGCAAAAAATGGATGAAGAATTACATTGTAAAATATTGTAGTTTCGTAGTCAATATGGGTCGCTCATTAGAAGAAAGATCTTATAGTAGAAGTTATGTTAATTTAGGGTTTTTTTCCCTAGAAGGAAACTCGTGGTTTATATGAGGGAATTGTATTACAATTGTGTATTATTATTTTGTGTGAAAAAGAGAGAGGAGACTGTGTGAGAGAGAAGAGGAAATTAGAGAAGATTTATTGTAGGTTGTATCCTTGGGGATGACATCATCATATTGAATCCTATTGGTTCCTTTAAAGCTAATTTTGTTAATACCTTTTTTGTTTTGACATTCAATTTTTACCTCAAAATTTCACTAATGTTGAACAGAGAATTGACATGAACTTCGTTGTTGAGTAGCCCTCCAATGGTTACCATATACTAATATTGTGAGTGAACAAGATGGAAAATATAATCAACAACAACATCTATAACATTATGTAGGGATGCTCCACTCTCTACAGTAACTAGCCTAGATGCTTCATCCACACTAACTATGCACTTCAGCTCCTAAGTGCTTATGACAAGACATGAGTTCCCTCCCACAGAGACCATCTTAGGTATGGAGTGAGACCAACTAATGACCACCTATGTATTTTTTTCATCTTATTGGCCTCTGCCACCATATTCATTACCTCTTCTTTGAAAGAAAGAAAAACTACCACCTACGCTACGTAGGTCACTCGATCCAAGAAGGTTTCATAGGCATTGGTCATTGTGCAATCAATAGAATCATTAAGCCCACATTTCACCAATAGAGGAGATCAATTGCATGATATCTTATTTCTATCGATCTAAATATGCACTTCTACAATATGCACATTGTTTTCCTCACTACGTGGTGCAGCAATTGATCGACAACACCATCTCTCTAAGCCGATCGTACTAGAACAATTATTAGTCTACAATGTTAGGTAAACTTGACACATTCATAGAGTAAAAGTTGTTTAGTATATAATACATTGTCTCTCACGCTTCTAGTATTTTTTATCAATGGTTTTGCATGTAATGGAGAATATAAATAGTCTTGAAAAAATCCATTATAAGGTGTCTATTAAATATGCAATATATGTATTATAATCTTAATTTTCCTTGATTGTGGTTTGTTAAGATAAATTGTATTTCATGATTTATGTGTGTTGTTTTTATGTATGATTTTTTATCATTTATTGCTATCATACTTTTATCTCTAACAATTAGTATCAAAGCCATGGGATCATTAGTAGAGAAGAAGACATTGGTTGCAAATTCCATCACATTATATGTTAAGGTCAAAGCTGACAGAAAAAATCCTAATTGAAATTGTATTTCTAGATGAGAATATCCTAAGAGGAAATAAATGTTTGGAAGGGTGAGATGAAACCATAAAAGCTATATTTCAAGAGGAGAATATTGGGTATGAAGCTTGATTATCGTCTTGATACATAGGCCTTGTTTTAGCTATGTTGGATCCCAATTCTTAATGAGGCGGAAATGTTGCCCGTAGGATTGCCTTTATGGGGGTCCAAGTAGGCGATGACAATTTTATGAGGCCCCCCCCCCGCTGGTGGCAGGGGTTCTGGGGCAGTGCCCCTGAAGAAAAAAATAGATGAAAATCGCCTTGTACAATATTGTAAATTCATAGTCAATCTGGGTCGTTCATTAGGTGAAATATCTAACTGTAGAAGTTATGTTAATTTAGGATTTTTTTCCCTAGAAGGCAACATTTGGTTTATATGAGGAAATTGTATTGTGTTCATGTGTTATTATTTTGTGCAAGAAAGAGAGAGGAGACTATGTGAGAGTGAAGAGGAAATTAAAGTAGATTTGTTGTCATTTTCTTAGATAATATAAAGGAAGGATTGGTTGTTTCTCCATGGACGTAGCCCACATTGGGTGAACTACATATATCTGTATCTCTCTTGTTTTATGCATTTTTTGTGTTTGTGTTTCTGCAATATTTTATGTGTTTCATTGCTCTGTTATTTAATTTCTAACAACTAGTATTAGAGCCAAAGGTCTATTTTGCTTATAAACTCACAGGAAAGAAGGGTCCCTAGTTCGAGTGGGAGCAATGGAAGAAGATGGTAGTTTTAGGGTTGAAAAATTCAACAGTCAAAACTATCAGCTATGGAAGACACAAATGGAGGATTATTTGTATCAGAAAGATATTTACCTACCATTGAGCAAAAAATCAAAGAAGTCGACGAGTATAATGAACAAAAAATAGATCTTCTCAACAGAAAGGCACTAGGAACAATACGGATCTGTCTGGCAGCGTCAGTGGCATTCAAAATTTCAAAAGCAATGACAATAGAAGGTATAATGACGGAATTGGCCAAATTATATGAAAAACCCTCGGCCTCAAACAAGGTATTTCTTATGAAGCGTTTATTTAATATGAAGATGTCAAAAGGTGGATCTGTTGTTGATCATTTAAATGAATTTAACACAGTTATGAGTTAGTTAAGTTCTATAGGGGTAAATTTTGATGATGACATTAGGGCTCTATTGTTTCTGTGTTGATTGCCAGAAAGTTGGAATGGCTTAGTCATGGCTATTAGTAACTTTGTCTCTAGATATAGTACTTTAAAGTTTTATGATGATGTTGGTGCTATCCTTAGTGGGAAAATGTGAAGGAAAAGATCAAGTGAAACAACAGCTAATGCTTTGACTACAAATACTAGAGGAATAAAAGTAGAGAGAGGAAATAGCTCAATATACCCTCTTTGCATGTACATGTGAATCTCGGTTGCCTACCCGGTTCGGATTAACCTGATAACTCTCGCAGTAAGTCAAGAAAAGCAAGATCCAAGTCCATATCATGGATAGTGTGTCGGAAATGTAGGAAGATAGGAAACCTGAAGAAATATTGTAAATCTCGAAAGGGACAAGAAGGAGATGGATCCAGAGCTTCATTCCATGCCACACCTAATAGAAAACATATTCATAGTTATGTTCAAGGAGATTTTGAAAAGGTTCGTTTGGGTGATAATAAACCCTGTAAAATCATTGGAATGGGTAGGGTATTTATAAAACAAAAGTATGGAAACCAATGGTTATTAAAGGAGGTAAGGAATGTTCCATGTCTAATATATATATATATATATATATATATATATTATATATATATATATATATATATATATATAATATATATATATATATAATTTCAACAGGGCAGTGGGGAGGTGAAGGTTGTGTAACTAAATTTACAGCGAAAACTTGGAAGGTCACTAAAGGAGCCTTAGTAATAGAAAAAGGAGAAAAGGTTCGTACATTGTATTTTTTCAATGGTATTTCTAATTCCGCTAATTCTTTAACCTCCACAAGAGCAGATACAACATTGTGGAATCATAGGCTTGGGAACATGAGTGAGAAGGGGATGCAGATTCATCACTCAAGAAATTGGTTGCTAGGTTTAAAGCATGTTAATTTAGATTTGTGTGAGAAGTGTGTTTATGGAAAGAAAAAGAGAGTCATATTTCTCAGAGTTGGGAAAGAAAATAAGAGTAAAAATTTAGAGTTTGTGCATACAAATGTATAGGGACCTTCTCAAGCATTCTCTCTCAGTGGCTCTCACCTTTATGTTACTTTTATTGATTATGCACCTAGGAAAAGTTGGGTATATTGTATTTGTAAATATGATGTTTTTGATACTTTTAAGAAATGGAATACTTTGATTGAGAAAGAGATAGGAAAGAACTTGAAGTGTATTAGATAAGATAATTGAAGTGAATATTGTAGAAAATATTTTGATCTTTATTATTCAAAGCATGGAATTCATAGAGAGAAGAAAGTTCCAGAACACCACAAGGAAATGGTGTGTCAGAAAGGATGAACAAAACAATCATGGAGTGTGTCAGGTGCATGATATTTCATGCAATATTACCCTTACAATTTTGGTTAGATGTTGTATATATTGTTGTTTATCTAATAAACAAAGGGCCTTCAAGTTCCTTGGATGGTGGTATTCCACGAGAGGCATGGACAGGTAAAAAGGTAAACTACTCATTCCTAAAGACTTTTGGTTGTGAAGCATTTGTCCACATTAATAAAGAAAACAGAACAAATTTTTAGGCAAAATAAAAGAAATGTACATTCATTGGATATGGTGTCAATGAATTTGGTTATCTCTTATATGATTACGAAAACCATAATATCATCAGGGGTAGATATGTGGTATTCAATGAAAGGGTTTTGTACAAAGATCAGTTGTAGGGAAAAGAAATAGGAAAAAGAAAACATGGAATACACAGTGCTTGATGAGATCACAAAAGTAGTAAAGGTATGTGAAAATCATAATGATCAACAACCACAACAACCACAACAACAACGGGCACCTCAAACACCTGAAATTGGTGTTAGAATATCTACAAGGATAAGTATTCCCCCTTAACGATGCTCTCTTGCATTATATGGTGTATTTTTGACTGATTCTGTTGAACCATAATGCTATGAGGAAGAAATTCATGTAGAAACTAGGAAGAAGTGGGAGCAAGCCATGAAAGAAGAGATTGAATCATTGGTACATAACCAGACTTGGGACTTAGCTAGGTTGCCTGTAGGTAAACCAACATTGCAGAATAAAGGTGTTTACACGTTAAAGGAAGAAGATTGAGGAAAATAGAGGTATAAGGCTAGACTTGTGGTGAACAAATTTTCATAAAAGAAAGGTATGGACTTCGATGAAATATTTTTTATTGTTATTAAAATGGCATCAATCAAAACTATTTTAAGTCTAGTGACAACAGAAGATTTGTATCTTGAACAAATAGATGTAAAGACATCCTTTATTCATGGGGATTTGGAGAAATAAATCTATACGCAACAACCACAAGGGTATGAGGTCAAAGGTAAGGAGAAGTTAGTGTGCAAGTTGAATAAGAGTTTGTATGGCTTAAAACATGCTCCAAGAAATGGTATCTAAAATTTGACAAGTTTATGTCTGAACAAGGTTATACTAGATGTCACCCTTGACTATTATGTTTATCTTAAAAAGAAAAATGATGGAAACTATATTATATTGATATTATATGTAAATGAAATGCTTGTTATAGGGTCTCACATGCAAGAAATAAATGTGCTCTCGAAAGAAAATTGGCAAATTCAATTGCAATAAAGGATTTGGGTGCTGAAAAACAAATCCTTGATATGAAAATAACTACAGACAGGAAAAATCACAAATTAACATTGTCTTAGAGTGAGTACATAGAAAAGGTGTTGGAAATATTTAATATGAAAAATGAAAAACCAAGTACTACACCTTTGGCTAGCCACTTCAAACATAGTAAGGAGATGTGTCCCAAGACCTAGGAAGAGATGGATTATATGTATAAAGTTCCATATGCATCAATAGTTGGAAGCTTAATGTATGCAATGATGTACACAAGGCCTGATATTTCACATGTAATGGGTGTCAACAAGTATATGAAAAAATCAGGAAAACAACATTGGATGATAGTGAAGTAGATTCTTAGGTATTTGATAGGCATCACTAATCAAGTGTTATGTTTTAATGGTTCAAACATTTCTCTACAAGGATATGCCAATGTAAATATGGAAGGTGGTAGAGATAACATGAGGAGCACCACAGGGTATGTGTTTACTGTAAGTGGAGCAACTGTCAGTTGGGTTTCAAAAATGCAAAGTGTTGTTGCACTTTCAACAATGGAAGCAGAGTTGTTGCTACAAAGGCCAGTAAAGAAATGATTTGGTTGCAAAGGTTTATGGATGAATTGGGTAAGAAGCAAGAGATGGAAAGGTTATACAGTGATAGCCAGAGTGTCATTCATCCTGCAAATAACTTAGTATTTCATCCCAAGACTAAAAATATATAGTTCAAGTATCTTTCATACAACCAGTTTTGGAAGATGGACATTTGAAGCTATAAAAGTTACACACTAGCCAAAATCCTGCAGATATGTCAAAAAATCTAGTAACCAGGGAGAAACTAAGATTCTGCTCAATTTCGATTGGTCTTCAAGTATGATGGTGAAGGTGAGAAACAACCAGGTCCAAGTGGAAGCATTATCCAACAAGTGAAGAATTAGTGGAGTTGCTCTAATCAGTCCCCAAGTTGGAGATTATTGGGTATGGAGCTTGATTATCTTCTTGATTCATAGGTCTCGTTTTAGCCACGTTGGATCCCAATTCCTAATAGGGTAGCAAAATCGCCAATAGGATCTCCATTAAGGGGGTCTTGGTGAGGGGGGTAATGATGATTTCATGAGCACCTTGGCGGGGGTTTGGGGGCAGTGCCCCAGAAGCAAAAAATGGATGAAGAATTACATTGTAAAATATTGTAGTTTCGTAGTCAATATGGGTCGCTCATTAGAAGAAAGATCTTATAGTAGAAGTTATGTTAATTTAGGGTTTTTTTTCCCTATAAGGAAACCCGTGGTTTATATGAGGGAATTGTATTACAACTGTGTATTATTATTTTGTGTGACAAAGAGAGAGGAGACTGTGTGAGAGAAAAGAGGAAATTAGAGGAGATTTATTGTAGGTTGTATCTCTTCGTTTTGCTAGATAACTTAAAGGAAGGGTTGGTTGTTTCTCCGTGGACATAGCGCAAATTGGGTGAACCACATATATTTGTGTGTCCCTTGTTTTATGCGTTTATGTGTTTGTGTTTTTTCAATATTTTAAGTGTTTCATTTCTTTGTTATTTAATTTCTAATAGAGAACACTTGGTATGTTGAAGTGAGAAAATGGTAGCATAAGTGCTATGACAACAATAAAAAGGAAAAACATAAAATTAGATTTGGAAATTTATAAACTACATGTGCATATTGTCATAAGAGTTTTCTAGGCATGTGTAACCTTATTAGTAAAGTTTAGATGTAGACTTAGGTGTTAGTAAAACTTGAATTGGTCACAGAGTTAAAGTTGTTTAGTCTATTGTATTTGGTTTTTGAGATCATGGTATTTGTGACCCGTGGTATTACATGCAATGAAGCCTATAGATAATATAGAAAACCATTTTATAAGGGGCCCTTTGACTATGTAATAGATCTCTTACAATTTGATTTTTCCTTTATTGCAATTTTCCAAGATAAATTGTATGTGATGATTTATATGTGGTTGCTATATGTTTTACTATTGATTATTTATTATTTCTCTTGCACTTTTAATCCTAAAAATTGTTATCGAAGCAAGTGGATATCCTATTGTTTAGAATTTAGGGTTTGTAAGTAACTAGGATATTTATTGACAGGTGGAATTCCCCAAGTTTGTTGTAATTCATATTATTCAAGCATAAATGTTGTATCTCAGTGGTGTGTGGAGTTATCCCTTTATAGTATAGAGAGGATGTAGGATCAGGTTGTGAAATAATCCACTAGGGTAGGTACTAGGGTGGCGAGTGTACTTGTATTTTAGCTTGATTTTGAATTTTTTATTAAGGGGGAATGTGTGAATAAATCTTAAAATATGAGATGGTTGGGACCAATTTATGATTAAGGGGGTTGTGTAGCAGAGTCGTTAACTCATAAGGAGGTAGCTCAACCTTTCATGTATTTTCAAGTGAAAGATGAAACATGAGGTTTTGTACCACATTGTGGAAGACGAGTATGGAAAGGAGAGAAAATTGTGGTATTTGTAAATGCTACTCAAAGAAGTAATGGTCATTCCTAGAGTTTTGGAGGTAATATCAAGAATAAGTTATAAAAACAAAATTTGGGGACAAAAAAAAATAAATTGCATGTATATGGGCATATAGCTATAAGAACTGGGATACATGCATATCCTAGTAAAGTCTACAGCTAGTAAAGTCTAGAGCTATTGGGGGCGATTCGTTTTTTGTATTGGATTTGAAGAATTTCCCTAACTTAAGTTTAAAGGGGGGATTGTTAGATAAAGTTAATTGGGCTATAGAGTCAAAGTTATTTACTCTATAGTAGATGGTTTTTAAGCATGTGGTATTCGTAACCAATAAGATTACACATAATGAAACCTATAAATATGTTAGAAATCTTTCATTGTAAAGTATATTTTGGACATGTAATGGATTTATTAGAATATAACTTTCTCGATTAAATTTTTCTAAAATAAATTGTGTATGATGATTTTGTGTTGTTGTTATATGTTTGCTATTTCCTCTTAAACACATTTTTAATCTTAACATATACCATTTATTGGTTTAATCATCCATTCAATACCCATAATCATGAAAAAATTTAGGGGCTAATATTCACAGGTGGGCTAATTTTCCATGATTTTTCCAACAAAAAAAATATTCGCCAATTTCCATTTTTTTATAAAAATGATTCGCCAAAATTTTAGGATATTAAATTATTTTACCTTAAAAATCACCAACATTATATAGAGAGTATATATAAAATCATTATAAATTTGAATAATTTTACAAATACATTAATAATCATTTTATAGTTTGCATATTAGGGACTCGTGAGATTCGCCAATGTTTTTGAACTTCAAGATAAATTTTCCATCCTTAAAATTTTCCCTGCTCATAGTCACATTATTTGCTAAAGAAAAAATATTTGATTGATAAAAAGGCTCTAATGGTTTAGCCACGATTTTAGCAATGCAATGTAATAAATGAATTTGAGTGAGTTTGTTACTCGTTTGAAAAGAATTGAAAATATGAAAATAGTAACTTTTTTAGTTGAAATAGCTCTAATACTTTTAGTAATTTAAATTCATAAAATTATATCTAAAAAAGAGTTTTAGTTACAAATATTGTTTATATATTCTTTTAATTAAAAATTCCTTATTATAATAATTTAATGAAATATTATCTATATATTTAATATTTAATTAAAAATATTTTTTATTACAATAATTTAATGAAAAATTATAATTAAATTTATTAAATTACTTATATTTAAAAAAAAATTATAATTATATAAATTATTAAAATAAAATTACTGCCTATTAAACTTAAACTTCAAAGTTTAATTTCTAACTTATTTGTTTTCTAACATCCTAAAGCTACCGACTTTCACTGGTCATTAAACTTGCGTGCCTGAAATAGTCATTTAAATTATTGCATTGATTTCCAAAAAAAGTCGATAATGTAAAAGTAATTTGCGATTTTATCGCTTAAAACAGCTTTACTTGGATTTATTAAACGTGATTTATTTCGAAATAAACAATTAAAAGAAATAAAAGCATGTCGCGTTTTTATCGCTTTTAATGGGATTGATTTAGTGTGATTGATTTCGAATCCATATTCTGAAAGCGATTTTCTTTTCGGAAAGAAAAGCATAAATATTTATATTAAAGAAATATATTCTGAAAGCGATTTTGTCGCTTAAAGAAGGTATCACAATGTACTATATTTTTAAACTTTTGAATTTTACTGAACCATGCACCTCTCTCTGTAAAATAATTTTGATTCTATTTTTCATTTTTGAAGTTTTATCATCTTAACATAGTACACTAATAAAGTGTAATCTGGAAATTTTATATCTTAATCAGATTTTAGCTAGGTTAGCTGGAGAATACATGGTGATGGACATTTTTTAATTATTAATATAAATCCATCTTAAACAACCTAAAGGAAAGAGATATAAATTGAAGAATTCATACCATTTTCTAATTATAATATCAATTTTTTACCTACGTTTGGATTTTTATTTGACTTTGTATTGTATTTCTATTTCTCTGGACTCGTTAGCTGACACTGTTATGTACCTACCTATTCTCAGAAGTCATCCAGTCCAAGTTCCAACAAGTTTCTCTACCTCGCCAACTGCCTTTTTACTTTACCATTTTCTAATTATAATATCAATTTTTGTACCTACGTTTGGATTTTTATTTGACTTTGTATTGTATTTCTATTTCTCTGGACTCGTTAACTGACACTGTTATGTACCTACCTATTCTCAGAAGTCATCCAGTCCAAGTTCCAACAAGTTTCTCTACCTCACCAACTCCCCTTTTCATACCAGTTTTCCTATTACTTTTACCTTCGACTTTCTCCTAGGAAATCGTCGTGTCGTCAGAGTGTATCTATAATATCTGTAATGTTGCAGCTTCCATGGTTCTAGAGAAAAATACATGGAGTCCTGCAATTTTCTAGCACTATGGGCGATCAGCTTCATTCCCGTAGCCTTCACCTCCCCCGTTATCCCAGCTTTTCCTACTACTTTTGTCTTCGACCGATTCAATGGAACCAACTTGATCTTGGAGGCAGGTGCTTCACTCATGCCCTCCCAATCCGTCCTTGCCCTCACAAATCACACGCACTGGGTGCTCGGGCGGGCGCTGTATTCAACTCCTGTGCGGATGAAAAGCAACGGGACGCTTTCCTCCTTCAGCACTACCTTTGTTTTCAGCATGGTGCATCCCCGCTCTGACGAAGGCGGGCACGGAATGGCCTTCATCGTCACACCCTACACAACTCTCATGGGGAGTCTATCATCCGAGTTTCTGGGCTTGCTTAATGTTACCAGCAATGGGAAGCCATACAATCACTTGTTCGCAGTGGAGTTCGATACGAACCAAGGTGTGTCGTTGAATGACCCCAACGGCAACCACGTGGGGTTGGATATCAACAACCTCATTTCAGTGCGGACCGAGACAGCCGGGTATTGGAATGGGGAGCATTTCCATGAATTGAGCCTCAAGAGCGGACGCAACATACAGGCCTGGATCGATTACGATAATCTGAGAAGCGAGATCAACGTTACTATAACATTGGTCGGCTTGCCGAGACCGCAGAAACCGCTCATATCTCAGAAAATAGATCTGCAGAGCGTTCTGCAAGAGAAGATGTTCGTTGGCTTTTCAGCGGCTACGGGAAATCACATCGAAGATCATTACGTTCTCGCTTGGAGCTTCACCAGAAGGCACAGCGCCCCCACTTGATACCTCTCGTCTCCCTTCGTTTGATGATAGGCATGACAAGCATCCGAGCGCGGGGTTCATATCTGGTATTACATTGACTGCTCTGGTTTTCTTCTTGTTGGCTGTTGCGGTAGGGTTTTTAGAAAAAGCCAAGAACAGAGAAACAATAGAAGATTGGGAGGAAGAGTTCTGGCCTCATAGATTCGCTTACAAGGATCTAAGCATCGCCACGAACGGGTTCCGTGACGAGAACATTTTGGGGCAAGGGGGTTTTGGCAAGGTGTACAGGGGCGTTCTCCCGTCCAGCGGCCAGGAAATCGCGGTGAAATCTTTAACGACGGAGTTCACAGAGGGAATGAAAGGTTTCGTGGCAGAGATCTCCACCATGGGCCGAATGCAGCACAGGAACCTGGTTCAACTCCGGGGGTGGTGTAGGATGAAGAAGCAGCTATTCATCGTTTACGACTACATGTCCAACGGTAGCCTGGATAAACTCATATTCGGGAACCCGAAGACCATCCTGCCATGGCGTCAGCGATACGCGATCTTGAAGGGCGTGGCTGCGGGGCTGCTGTATCTGCACGAGGAATGGGAGAAGAGGGTCATCCACAGAGACATCAAGTCCAGCAACGTGTTGCTGGATTCGGAGCTCAACGGGCGGCTGGGGGACTTCGGCCTCGCCCGACTGTATGAACACAGCGAGAATCCTGGAACGACTCATGTGGTGGGAACGCTGGGATACATAGCACCGGAGCTCACAAAAACGGCAAAGGCCACACCGGGCTCTGACATGTTCAGCTTTGGCATTCTGCTGTTGGAAGTGGCGTGCGGGAGGAAGCCCGTGGACCTATCTAAGGACGCCGAACAACAATATTTGGTGGACTGGGTGTGGGAGCTGTACGCCCATGCGAGTCTCCTAGATGCAGCAGATCCGAAGCTGGGGAATGAATACGACGCAGACGAGATGGAGAAGGCGTTGAAGATGGGATTATTGTGCTCCAAAACCGAGCCGAAGGCAAGGCTAGGGATACGGCAAGTGTGTCAAATACTGGATGGTGCAGGTCCTCTCCCTGACGTCCATATGGCTGCGTTTATGGACGAGTGTAGTAGAGAAGTTGTTGAGTGTGCCGCTATCGCTGGTCCGAGGGACAGACTTGTTGATGAAACTCCGAGTGGAAACCGGTCAAGCGCATGGCTCAATTCAACATCTCTAAGCTCTTGCACAACAAGCGACATTTGGCTGTGATGATACCAATATGAAGAAAACTTCAAAATTCTAGTGAGGGTTTTAGACTCAGTTTTTCTAAGAGGATGGGAATGAAACACCAGTTGGATAAGTGCAGAGAAGACCTTTTATTTTGATGTATCCCTGAGGTTAAGTAGATTGCTTCGGGGAATCAGCAATCGAAATAAGGATGACCTGTATGTATATATATCTATATATGAAAATGAAATAACATGTCTATTTTACTGTATTCTGACAAATATATTACCATCGTGAATGATAATGAAAAAGTTATCTAATAAAAATAGCCGCAATATATCTCATAAAATTACCTCCATGTCCAAAGGATATATAAAATTAATTGTTAATTTTTTACTTTTAAATTTAAAATTTTATATTAATGAAAAGGATATGCGTTTTTTCAAAACTCCCTTGGTGTATCGAATTGGAAACCAAATCAAATCAAAGCTTGTAGTTGAAAATTAGACCAAATATTCAAAACTAACCTCTTGTGCTAGATGATCCCCGAATACAAAAACAAAACCATAGATATAACAACTAAAATATGAAAACCCATAGAAATAGACATCTATGAAACATAAAACACAATTATTAAGTGCAACATATACAGTAAAGACATTAAGGCAAGATAGCAGGTAAAGACATTAAGGCAAGATAGCAGGAACCTGGAAAGTGTAACATACACAATAAAGAGATTAAGGCAAGATGACAGGTGCACGATGTTAAGAGTTGCTTGGGGATGTGGCTCTTATGAGAATAGCTAACATTATGCATTATGTGTGCTCATCCATAAGATGATAGAGCAAGTGCAATCCCTCTATACAGAGGAAAAGCTAATCCTTGTTTTCATTTCATTCTAACATAACATTTTTCAATAGATCCTTAATCTGCCATAAAGAGGTTCATGGTCGAAAAGTATTGATTTGGTTAACCTTCAATATTTCTCAAATGAAGGACCAAATTGAAGATCAGCGTCATGACTTCCTAATCAAAAATATTTTCTTGTTCTTCTCGTGTTCAATGTCTTCAATTTCCTGTTGAATGCATAGGGGAGTGTGTTGGTGATATATGTTTGCATAGGCGTGGACTCGAGAATGAGTTTGGGCATTGGTGTGAGTGTTACAGATGTTGGCTCCCCTCCTAGAATATCCTTGCTAGCAAGGCATGGTAAAA
Source organism: Pinus tabuliformis (assembly GCA_031772625.1). Lineage (NCBI taxonomy): Eukaryota > Viridiplantae > Streptophyta > Pinopsida > Pinales > Pinaceae > Pinus > Pinus tabuliformis. The sequence continues at coordinate 759,990,991 of CM062815.1, read as the reverse complement.
GGAAGAAGGTCCTCACAATATAGGCAAGAGATGAAATAAGGCTGGTTTTTCCATGTGATGAGGAAGAAACCACAATAGTAGCAAATGGCAAAAGGCTAGTTGAAGCTCATGGAATGAGGATGAACCAAGAATTGACCAGAGAAAGGTGAGAGGAGAATGGTATGAAGATGATAGTTGGGATGAGCTAGAGATAATGAGATAGAGACTAAAAGGAAATCAAAACTAGTAGGACCTAGGAGAAACCATATACTTGAGGCAGGGAAATCTAGTAGTGAACAGTGAGAGGAGGAGGCAACTAGGCATGAGGAGAGAAATCCAGCCTCAGGTACCCCTCCCCTCCCCCGCCATGAGTGAAAAGATCTCCTCACAATATTCTAATAAATGAGATGTGAATGGAGCTATGAAAATGATAGAGGAAAAGAAGGTTCTAAGCCAAGAGGGCCTAGTCCTTCCTTTTTTTGAGTGCAAGCAAGGAAGAAAAAAGTTGTCCCTATGCACTAATACTCCCCAAGTTGGCTATATAACTTTTTATTCACAAGAGCACAAAGAAATGAATAAAATTGAGACCTTCCCCTTTGAATCATATTTCCCTTGCGAGATGCCTTGGGGCTAGCAACACTATCAATGGTGGCCTTCATAACATCCAACATATTCATTACATAACTAAGTAGAGTGGACTTGAGTCTCAGTGGATTAGACTATGCTTGCGACAAATTCAATGCATGGAGGGGGAATTCCATATGGGGGGATGTTTGGTGCCATCTTGTTTCCCAAGCTTTCACAAGGGTGCCACTAGTTATCAGCCCCTCTCTCAACTTGCTCGTGTCTCAAGTCACCATGAGGAAAATTAATTATTAATTTATCTAAGCTCGAAAGAGAGACTATGGTAAGACCATCACTATCTAAGGAACAATATTATATTGGATATTTTATTATGCTAATGGGCCTATCTAATTTGGAATAGTGTTTTTAAAATTTAATATCAATATTTAAATTCTATGGAGTATTCATTAAATACTTTTTGTAGTAGTTATACTATAGGGTCGAGATTTATCTCAAAAGCAGTTATGTCCCTTTTGTTCTTCAATTTGATTAAAACAATTGTCATATCACAAAAGTCATTAAACTCTTGTTCTTAATAGTTACTTTTTTGTTACCTAATTTTTTAATTGCATATATGTTGAACTCATATATTAATTTTTTTTTGCTAATAACAATAATATAAAATAATTTTGGAGAAGAATGGACATAGTGCGGACTAGATTATTGGCTTCCTGCAATAGCAGGCATGGTGTCGTCGAGAGGTTGGGGTTCATTGTTGTGGGTCGTGGGGACCCAGGTCAAGGGGAGATTGTTCATCAGTGTGACAATTATGGATGGGGTTATCACTTTCCCCTTCTAGCAGAGTTTCCTCTTTTTCTACCACTACAAGTGACAGGGGATTTATATGGAGGCGGGGGTTTTGATACAACTGCAGACATATTATTAAAGTTTATAACTAGGACTCTTTAATGGAACAAAAAAGGAGCAGAGGATTGGGTGTTGTGTTTTGTCGGCATGTTTATGCTGCAGAGCGAGAAGCTTGGCGTTGCTGCTAATGTTTCTCTTAGGGGCATGAGAGACTAGTTCCCTCTTTCATTAGCTGACGTGAATGATTGTGAAGACCACATGATCCCTTTTGGGTTGTCATCTTATGAATCTGCACATGATCCCTTCCGGGTTGTCATCTTATGAATCTGCATGATGGAAATACAGTGCTCAGGAGCTGCATGCAAAGCAAAAGGACATCTCTAGCAGCAAAGGGAAAAGTTTGATGGAAGGAGTAGAGTCCAAATGGAGCACGGTTCCATACAACCTAGGGGTTTGGACCCAATCATAAATCGTAGAGAAAACTAGCTCGAGATTAAATAAGGGACAAAAGTCCAGAGGGCAGAGGGGCAAACCTAGATCCAGAGGATTTGTTTCAGGTGTTTATCAAAAATATTTCTTGGAAATCAATAATATTATGGGTTCGGAGCATGGATCAAGTGTCAGATATGAAGCAAAATGCCCAAAATGTCACAGGTATTTTTTTTTCATTTCAAAGTTTGATTTTTTTCTGGGAAGGTGTTGCAAGAAGAGATCATTTTGAAAGACTATGGTATTCAAAGGAACTCTACCATTATCTAGAATATTTGGCTACAAGGAGGTGCCCCAAGAGAAAGCACATCAACCAGATCAACATAGCCTGATAAGGGTTAGTTTTCTTTCAAATATTTATTAAGAGGGAAAGTTGACACTCAGGACAAACAAATCCCAAATCTGACAATTCCAGGTTTGTATATAGTAGAAATGATGGAAAAAGCTTGATGTATGTCCACAGAACTACCATAAGTAAGTGGTCTCTTCAATACCTTACAAGAACAAACTATCATTTGTCGATTTAATGGTCTTTGGCCCAAATCTAAAGATCTAAGTGAGTGGATCTACCTCAACTGGACTAGAGACTATGATATTTATCTATGTGCAAAGGGTTTTTTGTGCTTCAATTTGATGCCCAAAAAGATTACAATCATGTTATAAATTACGGACCATGGTTTTGGGGAAGGGTGGGTCTCTTCATAACCGCATGGTTCCCTAGTTTTGATGCAGACTCAATGATGGTTTCAAAAATTCCAGTTTGGGTAAGGCTACATAATCTCCCACTATCATTTTGGCACCATCTAGTCCTAGAAGGCATCATAAACTCTCTAGGAAGATTCCTAAAGATGGATCGAGAAAGAATGGAAAAAGGCATCTTCACTTTTACGCGACTTTGTAGAATTTCCTGCAAATTCTCTACAAATCTTGCACTAAGATTGTGTATAAAATATGGTTGTAGATTAACTCGATAATGCAATATACCAAAGCAAAATACTATAATCTACTTCTACTATCAAACTTGCGGAAACTTAAATATCGAGCTAAATCATAGCTGAACATATATAACCATAAGAAGAAGAATCAATACACATGAAATACAAAAAATACTTAGGGGAAAGCCTCAGCTAAAAACCACACTCTCTGTATTATCATACAAGGTGGAAATATCTCAGAATTACACAAAGCTTTAGCTCTCATAGCTAGCCAGCTCTCAGTACAATCCTCCTGGATGCTCACAAGCAAACAAGGCTTCTCACAAACCTTCTCCTCTGCCCTCCAAGCCTCATATTTCCTTGCACATTTTCTCTGGGATGATCTCCTTCACCTAGTGGAACACTGCTCTCACACATTTCTTTAACACACTATTAGAACTGCACAATCCTCAAGGAACGTTATCCTTCTGCATGGATGAATTTACTTTATAGGAAAACTCATGCAATTGATATTACATTGTCCCTGTCTTTAATCTCAATTGGGTATCTCTCATAATAGACATGCATGAGTTAATGATGAGAGAATCTTCAATTATCTGGAGTACACTAGTTGGATGCATGCATGCATTAACTGACTAAACTCACATTTCGTTCCTCAAACAGTTTGGAACTATTCTAACTGGACTTAACTCAGTAAACTAAGCTAATTAATTACAACTCAATCTTCTTCTTAATTAAAGGATAATCTCCTTAATTTAAGGGATAATTGTTCATGACTTCACAAAGACTTCTAACTTGAATTTTTCCAACTAATTAATCCATAATGAATTAATTAATTATTTTTCAAGCAGCTCGTGAGACTAAATTCAAATTTTAATTCTCAATTTTAATTCAATGAAAAACTAAAATTGGAATATTTGGATTCTATTTTTATCATTTCTTGTTGCTATTTTCAACAGAATTTGTGTGGAGATGGATTTAAGAAAAGGCTTTCCAGAATGTATTCATCTGCCACATGAAGATTTTAAGTGGACACAAAGTTTAGATTTTGAAAACACTACCTTTAAATGTTGGGTTTACCACCAAACAAGGCACTTGCAAAATACATGCAAACAAGCAAAGAAAAAATCAAAGAAGAGACTGCAAAAGCCAAAAGGATGGCGATTTCCAGAACCCCCATCACTAAATGAAGAGGATGAAGAAAAGGATGAAACCTAGCAACAACCAGAGACAAAAAAAAACTATTAGAATCCCAAGAGGATGGAAACGAAAAGGTAGAAGAACATAACAAACAAGCAAATAATTTAGATAGCTCAATAACTGCTACAAACATTGAAATCCCTTTAGAGGAAAGAAACAACAATCAAGGCACAGGTAGAATAAATCAATCCCACGTATCTGAAAGTTCTGATTTAGATAAAGAAGCTTCAAACATTTATAGAAATAATGAATTGGAAATTGTCTCTACTACTCCATCCCTTGGGGTCTCGCAAAAAGTCCAAAAGAAAAAAGAAAAGTCTAGTTTATCTAGCAATCTGTAATTTTGTTTTTTTATTTCTTGGTAGCTTTGCTACTACGTGTGATTCACACATGGGTCCCTCAGGATGCTTCCTGAATTCTTTATGCATATACACATTGTAACTTTTCATTTTTATTAATAGAAAGTTACTGATTTTTTCCTTGGAAAATGATATATAAAATAAATTTATGATTTAGTTAATTTTAAAAATGTGAAATGTATCATGAGTTGTTTTAATACATATTATGAACGGATGTCTATCAATATTAGCCAACAATTTAATTTATAATATAATATAATTATACTCCATTAATGTCCATTTTATTTTTTCCTATATAACCTCTTTATTTCATCATTATCAATTTTGATTTTTTTTAATATAACCTCTTTTCCACTTCAACATATGTATTGCTAGACTCTCTTAACAATAAAATTACATTTGAAAAAATTACAAACCTTGAGTTTCCACATTTTGAAATTTATTTTTATAAATAAAATTATCTAAATTAGATAACAATGATGACTTAGTCTATATTTACAAGTAGTAGCATGTGATGGTTGTTTCTACTACTCATTTGGAAATTGAGTTATGATAAGTTTTCCTGATATATATATATAGTCAACATTGTTTGTCATTTAATTAAAATATTAAATTTTGTGAACTATTTTATACTCAAATTTAAATTTAAATTTATGAACAACATTTAATAGTAACAACACTTAGAAAATATAATTCCTACTTGTCTTTGGTATGCTCATCAATTTTAGAATGAGTCTGTTCCTATTATCTAGGAGTTTGTTGAGGTCTAGCTAGTTGAAATATTCTCTCCAACTAGTTAGCTTCCTAGATTAGTGTATGGTTTGGATATTCACTCGAACAAAATATTGTATGTCCAAGATAGACTAGCTATCTCGAGACATATCCTGATGTATTTATATTGTATTATTATTTTCATGTGAATATAATTCTAAGTGCATTTAGAAAACATTTGTTGGTATCAGAGCTCGTATGGGCCTAGGGCCTTGACCTCTTTTGGGCCGAGGGAAACAAAGAACTTGGTGAATATTTATTTGTCCATTCATTTTTTGGTTTTTCCATTCATTCGGGTCGAGCTTGGTGAAGTGTGGACGAGCGTTTCCACTATTTTATAAGTTTTCTATTGATTGTGCTAATGCGACTTTGGAAGGGTTGTCGAATCACCTATTAACTAAGTTGACAAGAGAGGCATGTGACGATGCCTCTAACCTACACACCTGGAGAAGAGTTCGGGGCTCTCGACAATGCCTAACTATGTCTCTAGATCAATCGATTTGTGTTTTTTGGACAACGTGTGTTGAGGCTATAGACTTGTGGATGGATATTTGGGAGAGCTACTCCATATGATACCATGACCTGGATGTTGAGCTTGTGTAGAACAAATGGTTGAAGTCTGATGTTGCTATTGACTCGTGAGTTGAGTCTCCTGCGTGGAAGTTGGGCACTAGATCTGATTGGTGGAACGGATGAATTTTTCTACAAAGGTCCAAAGGATCAGTGTTTGGTCTTTAGTCACGGATCATAGTGATTACAATGTTTGGAGAAGTCGTTGGTGTGCTAATAGTGTTCCAGACACGTATCACGGTAGTTGTATACAACTTGAGACGACTGAAGTATTTGAGGACATATTTACATTTGGAGAATTTATGGATAAGGCACTCTTCGGAGGATATCAAACACAAGTGGTTTGTTAAGACAATGATTCAAAAGTGTTTGGGACAAAAGCTCAACAATGTTTGGTCAAGACAATGGCTTATTCCATTGTTATATTCAACAAAATTTGTTAGTTGATTTCATAGTTGATTTTCTGCAATCATTGTAAGGTGAAGTTTACCATGCCTATGGATCACGATGAGATTTATGAGCTCTATACTTGGCCAGAAAGCTGTTAAAACTTGGACAAATTATCGTTCGCTATCATGAACATGCCAGCGGAGGATCCAATAAGATCATGGATAGCCAATTTGGAATCCCTCTAAGAGGTGAAGAAGTTGTTGTCCAAAGAAGTTACATGTCTGAAGGTTCTCTCTTATTGTTTCATGATAATATATATCATAATCATAAATGGGATCTATATGTGGTTGTCACAGGAATATGAGTGTTATCGTGCTAGTTATATCTGCCTCAAAAGATTTAAAATTTTGATCCCCAGCCTATGCGTTGGCATTTCAAAACCAATTTTCTAGTAGTGAAAATTTCTGTGATTAGAGAGTTGATGTGGGACCTTGATTGGTGGTGTGATTGATGAGCTAAGTGCCTTGTTTAAAGGGTTTCAATTTAACTACTTGATCATAGCTAATGAGCTGCGTTGAGGAGAAGCTTGCGGAGATGTTAAGGAGCTCCATTGAGGAGAAGAAATGTGCCACATTGAAGCCCATAACACAAGTTGCAACATTAGCAATTTATTTTGTCTTATGAGATGTAAATAAAAACTAGGAACTATCATCCCACATGGGTGAAGATGAAACAAAAAATTTCAATATGTCACAAATTAGTATATTCTTTGATGAAATGAATTTCTTTCTTGAATTATTTTGGGTTTTGTAACAAAAACATGTTGAGCCTGATCAACTTAACATGTAAATGCAATTTGTTATAATTGATCACTCTAACAACTAAAAATTGGAGTTAGAAATATTCAAGAGGAAGAAACTAAGTTTGTATATGTTTTTAGAAGTAGTTGGTGAAGTGTGTTGGTGGCAGTGCATATTAGTTGGTTGAACTAGAAATAGACAACAAACAAGGTAAATGATTGTATGTTGAAATAAATTAGACTCAATATTATGTTGTAATGTGAATCACACATATATTAGTAAGCAAGTATGATTTTTTATAGTGGTCTTTGGAAAGTATGTACATGGTAGCTCCATGAGTTGGAGTGTGTAATGTAAGCCTGATGAGGCATGTGTAGCCCCATAAAGGTCGTGGTAATATTAAAACCACTTTAGAAGTGAATTTTTGTGGTAATACGGAAACCACTTTGCAGTGTCGGTTTGTGGTAAGTCATAAACCACGCGTGAGAGGGAAGTGGACATGGATTCATGTATCATGGTTTAGGGTTAGTAGAAAAAAACCCTCGACATGGTTTAGGGTAAGCTGATAAAACCCATACCATGGTTATGGGTAATCCGATAAAACTCATGATGACAATAATGGATGGGGGATTTGCAAGTACAGGTACAGGTATGCAGATAATGGTTAACTAAACAATGCACACAAAGGACATCCAAGTAAACTGGCGGTTAAATCGATTAGTACACATGGGTATGCAGATAATGGTTAACTAAACCATGTACACAAAGGACATCCAAGTAGACTGGCGGTTAAACCGATTAGTACACATGCATTACGGTAGATGGTCATTCCTTTATATAGACATTAACATTTTCTTTTTTTATCATGTTTGTAAACACCAGGACCATAGTTAGACTTTGTTGATTGAGATCAAGACAAGTAGTCATTAAGGGGGGACTTAGAAAATATAATTCCTACTTGTCTTTGGTGTGCTCATCAATTCTAGAATGATTTGGTTCCTATTTGTTAGGAGTTTCTTGAGGTCTAGTTGGTTGAGATATTCTCTCCAACTAGTTAGCTTCCTAGATTAGCGTATGCTTGAGATATTCACTCAACCAAGAGATTGTATGTCCAAGATAGACTAGTTATCTCAAGACATAGCGTGATGTATTTATATTATATTATTATTTTAATGTGAATATAATTCTAAGTGCATTTAGAAAATCTGTGTACAACTACGAACACTGTTTTCTTTCTTGCTGGATGAGAGTGAAGAGAAGTTTTTTTAATGAAATATATCTAGTATTAACCAAATAATCCAACCCTGAGACATAACTAGTTTAGTCAATGTGGTCAGTGTTGTCATTTTTTTGTGTGTGAACTTACACACCACAATTCTTCAAGCAAGAGAAGCATGCCCACTTAAGTGATGTTTCCCAGTTTACATTGACCCAATGTTCCCTTAAGGTAAGGAAAACTAGGTGCCTAGGATGGATAATTTTCGAAGATATACACTCTACATTAGATAAGCCTAATACTTATTTATTTAGAAAAGTGTTTCCACAAATTAAATTTCTGGCTACTTAATATTCAATGTATTTCGATTAAACTGTAATAAAAAAACATAAGTATTTTAATATTGTATTTAACATTTTAACATCTTTTTTTTTATAATTTCAACAGAAAAGATTTGCATTAATTTAACTAAGTTACTATCTCTATCCTACCATCTTGAAAATTAGACCAGAGGTACCAAGCAAGGGGAGACCAACAATAAGAGACGAAAATAGTAGCCTCGTCCAACTGCAAAGTATGTGCTAACAAGAAAATTAAACTGAGCATAGGAATAAAGGAAAATATAACTATATCCCTAAGGGCTAGTTGGAGAAACCAAAGTTGAGAGAACAATGGATAGAACAATGGTATCATGAGGATATAGAAGTTTCCAAGTTGATTAGTTTTTCCTCAACCTTGCATCGTGGACGAACTGGAGAACCCACTTTTATCGAGCTAGTCACCCTTACACATTAAGCATAAGGTTTTAGAGTTCATCTAATCTATGCAAAAGATTGGCCTAGGATTGTATTCTATCGACCAAGATTTTTCCAAGCAACAACTTAACATGCCAATATAAATAAAAAATTTGCAAGTAATGGTTTTGATGGCCACCAGAATTACCTGTGTCTAGAACCCAAGGAGAAATGACTAACATGACATGAGAATCAAAAGTGACCTTCCATTCATGGCAAATTAATTCCTCTGCCAATTGAATTTCCTCTTATATGTGTGGTGGCATGATAGCATGAAATCTACAAGATGAGGATTCTTCTTGAAGGTTTCCCTAGAACCCCTAAAGCTCCACAATCTCCACTATCATGCCTACAACATCTCTTTGGGGTGCCATGGCCAATAGAGGCATTAAGAAGTCACACAAAATCAGACTAGTGTAGGAGGGGCATTACATAAGGCATCCATGAAAGAGGGAAGCCATTACAAATTTATAATCAGGCTACACAAGCGTGGAGCAAGGGAACATGCCTTCTCTTTCTAAAAATTTTGACAACACACAGGGGAAACTCATTGATAAGGACGGGAGACAACCCACCCAAGAAATAAGGTGAGAGTCTAGGCACATGATGGGCTAGGACAAGTGCTGGAGGAAGTAATAGAGGAGAGCGTTGGGGTAAAATTCCCAACTTAAAAAAAAATGCATGTTGTTGAATGAATAGACACTACTGACACATATGATCTTACGAGAGGAGCGTTGATGATTGTATCATTCTTCGCATGGTCGTTTGATTCAGTATCTGAGTCTGAAACTATATATTTTTCACAAGATTTAATTGGACCATGATATCAGGAAGAAGAGGTCAGATCTATATTTATCCTAGTTTACTCTGAGAAAAATATCCTGTAAACCTTGTCGTTGGACCAATTGAGACCATGGTATGTCAATTGATACGTGTCCACTTGAACGACCCCATGTTTCCAGAGCATCCGCCAACTTATTTATGTCCCGACGTGTGTGCTTTGTTATTACATAATCAAACTTGCTCAACAATGTTTGGATGCTAGATACCACATCTTGTAGCTGCTAAGACTAAATGGCTTTGTTTGATAAGGACCATGCTAGAATTTTGTCTACACATCTAATCACTAATTTGGAGTCTCCATGGATCTAAAGCAGTGAAAAAATTTCTCTAATTTCTATTTGAAGCCCTCTCTCTAGTTCTGAAAATTCCGCTAGATTGTTCGTGGTCATCTTGAAAGAAAACCCATATAAATGGATAGGTTCACAATGTTCATCCCTAAATATTCCCAGCATATCTAGGGTTTCCCTTTGTAACCCATCAAAACATAGTGCAATAAACTTGTTAGGGGCAGGAGAGAACAATTTTTCAATATAGATTTATGAGTTGCGCAATCTGAGGTGTAAGGTCGATGGATCTGTCTCTTGAGGGTCAAGTCCTCATGTTCTTCAACTGGTTCATCTGGTGTATCAAAGGGGATCACAAACACTGTCTCTCTGATATTCTTAACAATAATGCCATTGTCCATGGGTGTCAATTTGGTTCTCATTTTCACTTACAATTTTGTTTCGAGTTCTATAATCGACTTGGAATATGGAGAAATGTTGTTAGTAGTGGTGTTATATCTGTTGTTGTTCTGCAGTGGTATGATGATCTATCTGCCTTATCTGGTACGTTTACCCGCACAAGATCCGTGGACAGTGACCACAAAAAGACAACTGCAAATTTCCCAAGTAGTAGGGCCTTTCTGAGGCTAACCTCCGGCGACTTCCCAACATCCCATGCGAGAAAGGAGGAGGAAAGCGGAGTCCATGACGCAGTCGTGGGGAGGTTGATTGAGTGTGTGGTAACTCAAGCCATTATTGATTGGTGACTCAACGTGATCAACGTGATCACGGCATGCGGCCATACCATTTTGCATGCACAGTGCACCGATTTGTGGCTCTCAACGCACTCCACTTGTCCCATTTGCATGATGAGCACCACTAGCGACAGTGACGAAAATGAATGGTTGCCCTCTGGTAGCATTGCAGGAAGAAGAGGGGCGGAATCACAATCAATGATTGACACTTGACTAAGAATATCGTTGTTCATTTAACCTAGGGCCAATGTTACTTAACTAAAAATGATTTCCTATTAACTAAATACAATAATGAAATATGTGGAGTTTAAGATATATATGATTGTTTTATTGTATTTCTAGGTTATGTATAATTGGATCATGAAGGATTCTCTTCATTTGGTTCTAAATTTTCTTGGAATTTGGTGGGGCCAGATTTATGTTAGTTTATGTGAGGAATTTTGATAGAGTATTATTTTTTATGTTTAATCTTTATAGAATATTTTAAAATATCTTTAATAATACATAAATTAAATTAATTGATTAATTAAAAAAAAGTTATATGAACAAGTGTTATATGAAGTGACTTATGATTTTTTTGTCATATGGTATTTACAAGGCATGGCATGGCATTGGCCCATCGTATTGTAACAAAGCCTATTTACAGATTAATAATCTATATAATAAATTGGATGTAAAGAGTTAATATATAGATATATATCTATATATATATATATATATATATATATATATATATATATATATATATATATATATATAATAATAATTAATTTGATGGGGGTGAATCCCAACATAAACAATGGACTAAGGTGGTACGCCCACCATCCTAATACAAAGAGGGGAGTAAATGTTGGGGGTTGTGTGGCCACCCCCTCGCATGCATAAGTGTTATAGACATTTTTGTGCCTCGCATCATGGAGCATGAAATGTCAATAATCACAGGGATCCTCAGTCCCTAAACATGTTGTTCTTACCCCTAAAAGAACAAGGTCATCAAACAACAGCACTTCCAATCAGTTCTCCACCTGAAAACACTTCAAAACAGGCTTATTTTGGATCATGTCAGCTGCTCCACTGAGCATCTGCGCTGGAATGCAACTGCTCCTCCTTGTACCTGCGCTGGAAGTCAAATCTAATGAAGGCTACCTGCGCTGGGTGAGATTGGCCAAGTGGCACAGTCATTCTGCAAGGTGTCAACTGCCCAGGAAGCTTCCAAACTGACACTTGGTTCATGAGATTCGCCCTGTGATGAGTAAGAGGTACTTGATCACCATGTGTAAGCAAGGATCTCTAAGTGGACTTAAGAACTGAAGATTAACTGAAGAGGGAGAGGACACTAGTCAGCTCTATGCCAGCCTCAAGCTGACTCATCCTCTCTTCTTCTCTCCTATATATAGAGCTCTTCTATGAGGTCTAAGGAGGCTGGAATTTTGTGTAAAGCAAGGAGGTGCTGTTGGTTTACAGTTAGAGCTATTGGGTGATTGTTTTACTAGAGGTGAAGAGGAGAGTTCTTGCTGCTGGGGAGGTGCTGCTGGATTGGAGCCATCATTGGTTGTAACCTTCTCAGAACCCTGTTACTTCTATCAATATAAGTTTTGTGTATGTTCTCCTATATACTTGTATTGCATTGATGTATTGTATTTACATGTATATTTGATTCATCCTAATCCATGCTTCAGTTATGAGTACATGTATCTTGTAGTTTGCTCTCTTGTTTTGTGCAGGATCTGTGTGTAGCTGGACCGGCAAAGAGAGCAAAGAGCTGGGAACAAGAGACAAAGAGAGAGGACAAGGATCGACTAAGCGAAAGACACCAGGTTGGTTAATCTTTCTTCATTCTCTCTGTACTTTCATAAAGGAAATCATCAAAACTTTACTTTCAGTTGTTGCTAAAGACTGTCACCTTTAGAGTAGGGATAGGGTCATCCGCATCGGATACTTTTCCCCACAACAAACTGGCGGACTCCACTGGGGGAGCCTAGTATCTTGTTGGTGTTTGTAGTATTTTTCTATTCATTTCTTGAAGAAAAGAGTACCAAATCGAAAAGCTTTTGACTATATCAAAAGCGAAGTAGAGGGACTGCTACTCTTGCTCATTTGTTGAGCAAATTAAAGATTTGAAGAGCCTATCTACAAAAGAATCTTTACTCTTTGTGATAGATCTTCATCCTCTTGATCATCCCTTAGCCTGTACTTGACCTATAGCTTTTTATTTCAGCAAAAACAGTGCATTTTTGAGCTTTTTATGACCCGGAATTCTTTGTAGACGAAACTCTCGTGAGTCAGTGCAGGCTGTCCACAGGCAGTATGCATTACAGCGCAGGTACTCCCTTCGGGAACTGCGCTGAGAGTCAAATTGGCAGACTAGAACCTGCGCTGGTCTAGTTAGCCATTGTCTTGCTCAGTTTTCCCATTGTGTCTTGGCCCTGTTTTCACTGATTTTTTGCTGATTGCTTGCTGGTCAGTGTACTTGTTGTAGACCACTTCTCCTTGACATTATTCCGCCTCAGTTGTGTGATGAAACTGTGAATGTTCTTTCAGTATTTCTTGTTTCAGTTACAGTTTCCATTGTGAAAAACGAACCAGTATAGCTGTGACCTCTTAGATCCTGAACTGTAAAAGTGTCTTTGTGATCTTATGAGCTAGTTTTATTACTGTTCGTGGCTGTTTGAGTTTGTTTGTTTTTCACTTTATGGTTTGAATTCATATATTTTGAGTGTTGAAACAAGTACTTGTAAAGCGTCTTTTCATTTAGACAAAGCTTGTTTGTTTACGCTTCAAATTGAATTCGAAAGTCATACAACAATTTTCCTTTTGTCTACATCAACATTAAAGGAAAAGAAAAGAAATACATGCATCTTGCATTTTCATTTTTGATAAGTTTGTGTGTCTGATCTAGGAGAAAGTGCATTAGTTTGTGCTTTGTGCTCTGTGTGGAAAGATATTGTTTTTCTCTCCCCTCAGTAGTTAGGATTTTCAAAGCTAAAAAGATTGTGAAAGCTTGCTTATCATTTTAGCTGCATTTAGGAATTTGTACCAATACATCTCGTGGTGATCCTGAAAGACAAACTGATAAACAAGATCAACTTAAAATATATTGAATGAATCTAAAAACGCATTGTAACATAACGCTCACAGTAGAGGTCTAGGTAGAGACGTGTTCCGACGTCGTTAAACGTAGTGACTGTCGATCTCTACGAAGGTGGGTGATTCCTCCTGAGGGACGATAGCACTAATACGGACTTGAGCTCCCGCGTACCGTCGCGTATATTGGGAGACCCCTATAGGCTTTTATCCTTTATCCTTAGGAAGCCGTGTCGACCGCCCTACTGATCGCGATGCAGTGAACACAGCATTCACGAAGATCGACCACCCGTACCGTTAAACGTATTCTGTGGTTTCGCGAAAGGTTTGGCACACCCTCTGTCTAGATCTCCAGAGCAGTTTCTTTTGGCCCTTTTCAAACTCTATAACTGAAAAGGTCCAACCGAGCATTTGTCACTTCGGGCTCGTTAATACATCGAAGGCGACTAGAGTCATCTTTAGCTTTTTCTCGACTCTTAAAACATGAAAAAGCAAAGTTGTGTCTAAAAGCGTCTAATAAAATTCATTCAATACGGAAACATAATTCCCCTTTTTGTATTTTAGTTGATCAAGTAATCCGCAACCGTGGAGGAAAGTCAATTAAAACCCCGTCGTTCAGGGAGGCTTGCGAGTCAACCGCCTTTGTCTCCGGAACCGAGAGTAGTACGGACGAAGCGAACTCGCTTGACCAGGTCAAAATCTCCTTTTAAAGTTAGAACGGAAGTTCCAACAACAATCTGAGATTCTGGTCACTCCCAATATTTCTGGAATCCCTGCCTCTATTGAAGAAGTTCAACAGCAACAGAAGGACAGTGGTACTGATCCTAGTCTGAAGACAAGTACTTGCATAACTGAACCAGTTCCATCTGAAACCGGTCCACAGAGTCTTGTTGTTCAAATGACTGTCGCTGTCGAAGCAACCCCTTCTTCGGCACCAGAAATCTTTTACGGACCTGACGGTCTTCCTCTTCCTCCTGGTCTGATTGCAATAGAGGAAATCGTAGAGGACCAGCAAGCAAATACTCCAATTCATTTTGGAGTAGGTACCCCTCTTTTTCCTTCTGCATCAGAAGTTTGTCTATCGCCACCAGAAGTTCCTGAAGAATCGTTAGGAAGTTTATTGGATAGACTTAAAATGTCTGAACAACCGTCGACATCTAGAACTGTGCCAAACGACATAGCGACAGCAGAAGTTTCTGCTGCCAATCCAACGATGTTTGCCGGCACACCAGCCGTCCCGACTAGCTCTCATCAGCTAGAAGGAGTCCACCCAGGGACTATTATGACAACTTGGTCTGTTCCAGTTTGTTCTTCCGGTATAATACCCGGTAATTCTTATGTTGAAACTAGACAAATTGATCCCTTTGGGAATCATTTTGGGCCATCCAGTCCTCAAAGGCCATCTATACCCTTGAGCTCCGGATTGTTACCGTATGGGGGGCAATATGCCCTTTCGCTTCCCCTTTCGGGGGGATACCCATACGGCAGTTTTCAACCACATTCAGGTTTGACTGAAGTAACGACGAGTGGTTGGGTACCTATGTTACCCCAACAACCAAGAGTTGTATATTCCATGCAACAGTGTGTACCTATGTCTAGTATCCCGACGACGCCAGCAATTGTAACCGTGTCGCAAGTTCAATCGATGCCTGTTGTATGTCAACCCCAAGTTGTAATGCAACAGCCCATTGACCCTGCAACACAACCACAATCGCCAACTGTCGGGACGACACAGATACAAACAGGAACCATAACCCCGCAACTTGGTCCGTCGGTTAGTGTCGCACAACAAAACATGGCTTCACAACCATGGATGGTGCAATACCAACAACCTCAGTTTCAACAGGTGTACCAGGGATCTGAGCAACAGATCTTTGCGAATAGTGGGCAACCCTATATTCAGAATGGGTTAAACCAACCACTTTACAGTGGCCAAGCCCACCAACCATATCAGTCATATCAACATCAGTTGCATTATACTGGTGTGCAAAGACCTACTGCTCAGGCGATTCCATCATATCCTGGGTACGCCTCGCCAAACCTGAATCAGCAGTTGCCATTCGTGGCGACCTTAGAATTACCAGATTTACATCGATTGACGAACGATCCAATCGCCTATGCCCATTGGTGGCCAGCGATTCTTCACAAACTTCCTTCGGACATTCCTAAATTCAATGGAAATACGGGCGAAGACCCGTCGAATCATGTGATGACATTCCATCTGTGGTGTTCGTCGAATACCTTGAATGATGATTCGATAAGGCTTCGTCTTTTCCAGAGGACATTGACTGGTCTGGCGGCTAAATGGTATATTGAATTACCTAGAGCCTCTTTCGACAATTTTAGTTCCCTAGCCACGACTTTCTTAACACACTTTCAGTTACCTATAAGGTACGAAACTGGGACAGAGATCTTGACCAATTTCAAGCAGACAACAGCCACACATATATCTGATCATATACATGAGTGGCGTCGTCGTCGCAGAATGGTAAAAACCTATGTTCCAGATCAGCTATTAGCTGAGTGGTTTATAAAGGCGCTTCTGCCGGCAATAACGGAAGATGTGGCCAAGGGAGGTGTCGTAACAGAAGAGCAAGTGATTGCTCGTGCTCAATATTTGGACTTAGTATATACTCAGTCGGGCACGCTCTATGATAAGATACCTGATGCCCCCAGACCGGAATTTTCAATCCCTCCTCCTCCCGGATCAAATAGTGACTCTCATGCCGGTGATGGCGTGATTGGAACTGCAAACGCTAAGTCGACAAAGGATTCAAATAAGAAAGCCCGTAAGACTTCGAATCAAAAAGCAAATCAAGAAATTCTTGCTTCGGAAGTAAATGCTGTATCTACGGATAAAGGCAAAAACTCCAATCAACCAGGAAGCAAGAAAAATCAAAACAAAGAGAAGAAAAAACAAGGAGATTCGTCTCCTCGAAAAACTTCTTTTGGAAAAGGGAAACCACCTTCGGGGTGTCAGATATGTGATGAGGATCATTGGACAAAAGATTGTCCATATAAAGCCGAGTTTAAAAAATTCTTAAAGAATTCACAAACCCCAGCTGTATTGACTGATCCATTTCCCGAACCAAGTCAAAATCTGGTTGATAATGGAGATACTTCCCGGTGCCAGGTACTAATGGTGTCGACCTCTGAACAGCAAAATGATGCTTTGATTTCGACAAAGTGCAAAAACTGCGGGAATCCGCAGTCGTCGAACAGTAAAGGAAATGATCAACCAAGCAGTTCGACGACAACTTCGACAGAAGTTGTGCCACCATTTACTAAGGGAAGCATTCCTATGATCCATGGGAACAATTGTTCTCTCCAAAATATCGGATTCATCTTCCTAAAAACCCTCCGTCGATGGGCACTTTCGCCTTACCGCCTCCAAGTAATCTGGCAGAAATGGCCACGATGGAATATGAAACTTTCTGTTTCTAATGGATCTAAAGCCCCGAGGACGGTTCTTATCTCGTGTCAACCTCGTTAAAAAATGAAACAAAGATTCATGAGGATAGTTCTTTTACTATGTCAACCTCATTAAAAAATGAAACAAATCCCCGAGGTAAACCTTCATTCCAACCACCGAGTTGGATGCAATGAAGCTTGGGGGGCATGCACCTCGATTTGCATTATTATGCTGGGGGCATGCAAACTTATCTTCGAGCAGTTTTAGCACGTAGTTCATGCTCGTTAAAAAATAAACACGAGATCGAGCAGTTTTACCATGGAATTTATGCTCGTTAAAAAATAGAAAAGTCTGAGCAGAGTTTTTCCGCCAAAGTTCAAGCTCATTAAAAAATGAACCTATCTCGGTAAATAACCATTGCGATCGTAAATTTATAAGCCTTAAAAGCCTTGGTCGTGTTTTCATCCATCACCTCCATTTCATTTGGCCGATCGTTCACCCCCATATGTGTGTTTACCTATTTTGAGGAACAGCTGCGAAAAGTGATCTCACCTAGCCATCCTTGTGACACTACCGTGATTGGAAAAGTCCAATTTGTACCTGGAATCAGTTGCTATCCCTGTTTATCACTCGTTCCTCAAAAGACGAGTCTTCTTTGAGCTCTTTTCACTGACTCGTAAAATATGAAAAGTTTGCCGAGTTTTTGGCCTTCTAGCTCGTTAAACGACCGAAAGCTATCCTCCTCTAGATTTTAATCTTTTTGGACCTGAGGGATTATTGCACAAAAAGATCGAGCGCTTGTCTTGTTCGGCTCGTAAAAGTACCGAACAGCCATCCCTTCTGTATTGTTTTATACTTTTTCGGACTTAGGGGATTAGATGACGAAAAAGGAATCATGGAGTTGACTTTCTGTACCTTTTCAGACTCTCTAAAAATGAAAAGGACCGAGTTTTCCTTGTCGTTAGACTCGTTTAAAATGATTAAATAGCGACAAACTTGTCTTTAGACGAGAACGAGTTTCCCTATCGCTAGGCTCGTTAAATCATAGCGATGGGCTTGCCCGAAGGGCAGGTTATAGAACAAGCATATGTTATCCTCCTCAAGCTTGACAAAAATAAAGAGGTACTGGTCAGAAATGACTGGGGAAGAATTTGGAGAGAACATCAAAGTTTAATGGTAGCAAGTCACTCTTGAACATGACACTTTTCCTCCGTACCACATCGGGTTGGGTTGTCTCATTCACGGTCTCATCGCCATGGTCCTCGCCAAAACCATCCACATTTGGGGGTAATGCTACCAATCCATCGCATCAGTGTCGTTATATGTTCAAGAGGGGTCATTCTGAAAGTGTCAACCATGTCCCATCCACTGCCATACATTATCCTTCATCCATTCATGATCGCCACCTGAATCATATGTCACAGTTTGTTTTCACCTCCACTAAAGTCATTAGCTCCGTTCTGTGTCATTGATGTGGGATTCATTAAGGCCCTCCTTTGACGGATCGCTTCTTGTCGACTTCAGCTCATTATCCAAGAAGTTGATCTAGGAACACCCCCATCAGTACTTTGAAGCTTGCATGCCTCAATGGCAAGTTTCTCACTTCCGGCGACAGGTATACATCAATGACCTTCGACCAGAAGATTTTGCGTGGCGTTCGACACCAAGTCCTTTATTCACGCCACGTGAATTGTACTACAGTACCTTGAGGGTCATCGTCATTATTGGTGATTCCTCTCGCGCTTGTTAACGGTTTTCATTATTGACCGGTAATCAAGCGATGTCTTTCCATGTTCGACTTCAGCGCAATTCTCACATGGATCGACTTGTACTTAGAGTGAAGATCGAACGAGTTTGAAGACCCCGGATCTAGTTTCATCCATCCGGGCTGCGATATATATTCAGCAAATATAAAAGCATTTGTCATGTACATCATTGCAACAGATGATCATCCTATTCAAAGGATGATAATTTCAGCAGAAAATTATCAGTCTACCTTCAGACGATCGTCTGTCATATGTACCAAAATGTATTTATAAAAGCTGAGCATGGGAATGCCCGCCTCAGCTAGATCATGAAAATAGAATGAAAAGTAATGTATTGTATTGTATTGTATTACAGGGCGCATCCTCAGCACTGGAATGAACTTCGGACCCTCTAGATAAAGCATTTCACCCGATAAACAGCCTCATACTTTAGGGGGCAACTGTTATAGACATTTTTGTGCCTCGCATCATGGAGCATGAAATGTCAATAATCACAGGGATCCTCAGTCCCTAAACATGTTGTTCTTACCCCTAAAAGAACAAGGTCATCAAACAACAGCACTTCCAATCAGTTCTCCACCTGAAAACACTTCAAAACAGGCTTATTTTGGATCATGTCAGCTGCTCCACTGAGCATCTGTGCTGGAATGCAACTGCTCCTCCTTGTACCTGCGCTGGAAGTCAAATCTAATGAAGGCTACCTGCGCTGGGCGAGATTGGCCAAGTGGCACAGTCATTCTGCAAGGTGTCAACTGCCCAGGAAGCTTCCAAACTGACACTTGGTTCATGAGATTCGCCCTGTGATGAGTAAGAGGTACTTGATCACCATGTGTAAGCAAGGATCTCCAAGTGGACTTAAGAACTGAAGATTAACTGAAGAGGGAGAGGACACTAGTCAGCTCTATGCCAGCCTCAAGCTGACTCATCCTCTCTTCTTCTCTCCTATATATAGAGCTCTTCTATGAGGTCTAAGGAGGCTGGAATTTTGTGTAAAGCAAGGAGGTGCTGTTGGTTTACAGTTAGAGCTATTGGGTGATTGTTTTACTAGAGGTGAAGAGGAGAGTTCTTGCTGCTGGGGAGGTGCTGCTGGATTGGAGCCATCATTGGTTGTAACCTTCTCAGAACCCTGTTACTTCTATCAATAAAGTTTTGTATGTTCTCCTATATACTTGTATTGCATTGATGTATTGTATTTACATGTATATTTGATTCATCCTAATCCATGCTTCAGTTATGAGTACATGTATCTTGTAGTTTGCTCTCTTGTTTTGTGCAGGATCTGTGTGTGTAGCTGGACCGGCAAAAGAGAGCAAAGAGCTGGGAACAAGAGACAAAGAGAGAGGACAAGGATCGACTAAGCGAAAGACACCAGGTTGGTTAATCTTTCTTCATTCTCTCTGTACTTTCATAAAGGAAATCATCAAAACTTTACTTTCAGTTGTTGCTAAAGACTGTCACCTTTAGAGTAGGGATAGGGTCATCCGCATCGGATACTTTTCCCCACAACAATAAGCATGGTGGAGCTGATAGCTTACGACCTAATGCATTCTTCATGTGGTGTGATTTATTTTCAAGATTGTGTAGGGAGGAAACAACCATACCCCCTTCGTTAGGATTGATGGTTGGGACGAAAGTTGAGGTGAGGACCACTAAAAACTCTCTCGCATCAGCACAAATGGAGAATTTTTATGGTAATTCCTAAAAGGGGTATTGGAGGCATGGATTTCATTACTATACATGTTGCATGTTTGTTTGAGTCTGTGGAATTATTGTGGAAGAACACAAGTTCTGCAGTTAGGTGCAGATTATTTGGTGCTCCTCATGTGTTTGGCACCCCGAACCTTGATGTAATTCCTCTAGTCGTGAGATTAGTACTTCTCTTAGCATGCAAAAAATGGGTACCTCTTTGTCCCCGTTGGGCCTTTGTTGATTTTCATGGTTAATCTTTTAAAAAAAATTGGCATGCCCTCAAGAGGGGTTTCATATGTCTCTAGGTCCATTTATATGCTTGCAATGTTCTAAAAGGCTAACTAGGTTATAGTTTTGAAGTTTCTCCTTGGTTGATATTCATAGTCTATCTTTTCTAGTGGCTCTCTTCTAGTTATGGATGACTTTTATTGGCTATGTGCTCTCTGTATTTTCAACCTCGCCATGCCGCCCTTGGCTAGAATCCTTCAAATATGTTAACAAAAGTTGTAACTAGGGAGAAACTAAGATTCTGCTCAGTTTCAATTGGTCTTCAAGTATGATGGTGAAGATGAGAAACAAACACATCCAAGTGGGAGCATTATGCAACAAGTAAATCATTAGTGGAGTTGTTATAATCAGTCACTAAGTGGGAGATTATTGGCTATGGAGCTTGATTATATTCTTGATTCAAAGGTCTCATTTTAGCTATGTTGGATCCCAATTCCTAATGGGGCAAAAACATCTCCCACAGGATCGTTGTTAAGGGGGTCTAAGGGGTGCAGTAATGATTTTATGAGCCCCAGTGGTGGGGGTTCAGGGGCAACGTGCCTGAAGCAAAAAATAGACGAAAAATTGTGTTGTAAAATATTGTAATTTTGTAGTCAATACTGGTCGTTCATTATGCGAAAGATATAATGGTAGAAGTTATGTTAATTTAGGGTTTTTTTCCTAGAAGGAAACGTTCGGTTTATATAAGGGAATTGTATTACAACTGTGTATTATTATCCTGTGCGAGAAAGAGAGAGGAGACTGTGTGAGAGGGAAGAGGAAATTATAGCAGATTTGTTGTAGGTTGTATCTCTTCATTTTGCTAGATAATATAAAGGAAGATTTGGTTGTTTGTCCATGGACATAGCCCAAATTGGGTGAACCACGTATATTTGTGTCTCTTGTTTTATGTGTTTCTGTGTTTGTGTTTCTATAATATTTTATGTGTGTCATTGCTCTGTTATTTATTTCATAATAGAGAACACTTGGTGTGATGAAGTGAGAAAATGGTAGCATAAGTGCTATGACGATAATAAAAAGGAAAAAAATAAAAGTGGATTTGGAAATTTGTAAACTACATGAGCATATTGTTATAAGAGTTGTTTAGGCATGTGTAACCCTATTAGTAAAGTTTAGATGTAGACATAGGTGTGAGTAAAACTTGAATTGGTCAAAGAGTTAAAGTTGTTTAGTATATTGTATTTGGTTTTTGAGAACATTGTATATGTGACCGATGGTATTACATGCAATGAAGCCTATAGATAAGATAGAAAACCTCTTTATATGTGACGGTTTATTTGTGGTTACTATATGTTTTACTATTGCTTATTTATTATTTATCTCACATTTTTAATCCTAAAAACTATTATCCAAGCAAGTGGATATCCTATTGTTTAGAATTTAGGGTTTGTGAGTAACTAGGATATTTATTGTTAGGTTGAATTTCCTAAGTTTGTTGTAATTCCTGTTATTCAAGCATAAATATTGTATCTCAATGGTGCGTGGAGTTATCTCTTTATAGTATAGAGAGAATGTAGGATCAAATTGTGAAATAATCCACATGGGTAGGTACTAGGGTGGTAGGTGTACTCATATTCTAGCTGATGTTGAATTTTTTTATTAAGGGGGAATGTGTGAATAAATCTTAAAATATGAGATGGTTGGAACCAATTTATGATTAACGAGTTTGTGTAGCAGTGTGGTCAAAGTATAAGGAGGTAGCTCAACCTTTCATGTATTTTCAAGAGAAAGATGTAATATGAGGTTGTGTACCACTTTTCGGAAGATAAGTATGGAAAGGACAGACAATTGTGGTATTTGTAAATGTTATTCAAAGAAGTAATGGTCATACTCAGAGTTTTGGATGTAATAGAAACAATAAGTTCATAAAAACAAATGGAGACATTTTATTTTTTGCATGTATATGGGCATATGGCTATAAGAACTGGCAAGACATGCATATCGTAGTAAAGTCTAGAGCTATTGGGGGCCATTCATTTTTTGCATTGGATTTGAAGAATTTCTCTAACTCAAGTTTAAAGGGGCCATTGTTAGATAAATTTAATTGGATTATAGAGTAAGAGTTATTTAGTCTATAGTTGATGGTTTTTAAACATGTTGTATTCGTAACCAATAAGATTGCATATAATGAAGCCTATAAATAAGTTAGAAAATTTTCATTGTAAAAAAAAAAATAGTTCCAAATATTATCTATATATTCAATATTTAATAAAAAAAAATTATTATAATAATTTAGTGAAAATTTATGATTAAATTTATGAAATTACTCCTATTTTAAAAATAAATAAAAAAATATTAATTAATAAAAACAAAAAATTACCCCGTAATATATCTAGACTTTAGAATTTAATTTCTAACGAATATTTTTATCTCACATTATCTTTCTTGTTTACTTCAACCTCCTATTTTTTTCACACATTTATCTTTCTTGTTTACTTCAACATCCTAAAGCTACCAACATTCAATGGCCATTAAAGGTACGTGCCTGAACTAATCATTTAAATTATTGCATTGATTTAACAAAAAAACAAAAACGACAACGAAAAAGCAATTTGCGATTTTATCGCTTAAATTAGGTTTACTTGGATTTATTTGACGTGATTGATTTCGAAATCGGCCATTAAACAAATAAAAGTATGTTGCCATTTTATCGCTTTTAATGGGATTGAATTAGTGTGATTGATTTCGAATCCATATTTTGAAAGCGATTTTGTCGCTTAAAGAATGTATAATCATGTACCCTATTTTTATACTTTTGAAATTTACTGAAGCATGCACCTCTCTTTCTAAAACTGCATTGGTTTGGCTAGATTTATGTCATGTTTGTGTGTGGGCTTTCGATAAATTATTATTATTTTTATATGATAGGTGTGTAGAAATGGGTGTATAAATTCTGTTTATGGAATATTTTAAAATATTTTTAATAGTATATTAATTGAAAGTTAATATTTATTTCTAAAGTAGTTATGTTGATTTAATTAAATTGATTGATTAAATAAAATAAAGGTTTTATGAACTAGTATTATATGAAGTGACTAATAGTTTTTTGGGCATATAACCAACGACATTGACCCATAGTATTGTAAGAAAGCTTATTTACATATTGTAGGAATTTACAGGGTAAGTTCCTCAGACAAAACACCAAAGGACATCGCTCACACACAGATCACAGATCAATACACCAATATTTTTGACGTGGTTAAAACCCTCAAAGAGGGAAACAGTCCACGGCCTGAGCCAACGCGGCCACTTCAGGCAATTTATTAATAAAAGAATGAAAATTTACATAAGCTTCTCTCATGGACGGTTACCCTACAAATGACCCTCCATGCTCTTTAAATAGAGATCATGGACCAATCGGGTGTTAAGCCACAGATCAAGTGTCGGTAATACCGAGGAGAGAATGAACCGTCAGATCACTACATATCGTGACCGTCGGATTGTAAGTTACAAAATGTATATAGTAAAGAAACACACTTTACCTAACTCTATACTAGACCAAGTTATACTTAACTATTTCCTATGTGTCGGAATATCCTAACACATATTATTAATCTGTTGTTGAATTGAGGCTTCTGTGATCCATAACAATTATTAAGAAGAATTTCGGCATAAATCACATATAGAAAACCTTTGTCAATGCGTTTCGACCAACCAGTCTGGTTCATCGTTAGGACAAGTTTGTCCTGACGATGAACGAGACTGGTTGGTTAGAAACGCGTTGACAAAGGTTTTCTATATGCGATTTACACCGAAATTCTTCTTAATAAATATTATTAATCTCTATAGTAAAGTGAATGTAAATAGTTAAAAATATTGTTTCATGTTATATATATATATATATATATATATATATATATATATATATATATATACCTGATGGGGGTGAATCCCAACATAAACCGTCGGCTAAGGTGTTGCGCTTGCCACCATGTTACAGACAAATGAGTAAATGTTGGGAGTGGCGTGGCTATCCCTTTGCATGCATAAACATGCAACCTAATCTCAAGGAAGAGCCGATGGCTTATGACCTAATTCATTTTTCGTGTGGTGTGATTTGTTTTCAAGGCTGTGTAGGGAGGAAACAACCAGACCCCTGTGTCAAGATCAATGGTTGGGAGGAAAGTGTTGAGAAATCTATATGGCAACACTTAGTGTGATTTCTCTTACTTGATAATGGCTTGTGATATTATATTAACTTCTTCTATTTCGTATATGTTCTCTTTCATCAAACAATTACCAAAACCATAAAACAATGAAGATCATAAAAACAATGAACACAAGATGCAGGCTCTTAGCTAGGGCAAAACCACTATGTTAATGGAAAACCCAATCAAAATTCTACTCTTCTTATAGAAACAACTTGAAATGAGAAAAATCAAAGATCAAAAACCCTAAACGAAGACCTCCTCCAAGCACCAAGTGAGCCCTCCAACAAAAATCCTTCCAACTAGTCAAAGTATGTATGTATGTATGTATGCATGCATGCATCCATCCATGCATGTATGTATATGTATATGTATATGTATATGTATATGTATTATACATATACATACATATACATACACATACATGCATGCATGCATGCATGTATGTATATGTATATGTGTATTATACATATAGATATACATATACATACATATACATACATGCATGCATGCATGCATGTATGTATATGTATATGTATTATACATATACATATACATACATGCATGCATGCATACATACATACATACATACATACATACATACATATAGATAATAATTTTACCTGATGAGGATGAATCCCAACAAAACCCGTTGGCTAAGGTGTTGCGCCCACCACCTTGTTACAGATAAAGAAGTAAATATTGGTGGTGGCATGGTTGTCCTTTCCATGCATAAGCATGCAACTTGATTTCAAGGTGGAGACAATGGCTTACGAACTAATGTGTTTTTCGTTTGCTGTAATTTGTTTTCAAGGATGTGTAGGGAGACAACAACCAGACCCCCTATGTCAGGAGCAATGGTTGGGAGGAAAGTGTTGAGAAATCTATATGACAAGACTTACAATGATTTCTCTTACTTTATAATTACTAGTGATGTTATATTAACTTCTTCTTCTATTTCCTATTATTTTCTCTTGCATCAAACAATTACCAAAACTATAAAACTATGAAGATCATAAAAATAATGAACACAAGATGCAGGCTCTCAACCATGGCAAAACCGCTATCTTAATGGAAAACCCTGTCAAATTCATTGTCTTCTTATAGAAACAACTTCAAATGAGAAATCCAAGACCAAAAAACCTAGACCAAGGCCTCCTCCAAGCACCAAGTGAGCTCTCCAAGAAAAACCATTCCAACTAGTCAAAGTCAAACCAAGTCAAAAAGGGTCAAACCCATCCAGAACTACTGCAAACTAAAAATTTTGGTCACCAGCATCTAAATTTTGTACCTACCATAGATTTGCAACTTCCCCCCTACAACATCTCATAATTTCACATGTGTGACATAAAATAGTCCAAAAACTAGGTTAGAACTTCAATCTTCCTTCCTCCTTGCTTCCACTTATCTCTCCTTTGAATTTCTTGGCTTCTTCCTTGAATTTCTCACTCTACTATTGCACATTGAACTTCTTATTAGAAGGGTTTCTAATGAGGTCGAAATCACTTGTATTTATAACCTTTTCAAGGAGTCGAATAACCTCTTCTAGAAAGACATGGACTTGCAGGACCAACTTGGTCTTGGAGGTCAATATTGACAATTTTGACACAAAAATAATTCTTATTTCTTGTTATAAATAGCCCAATAGGGTCTTATACACAGGAAAAAAACTCTCTTGACTCATGACATATCTCTTATTGACTTGACAAACCCAAGGACCATGAAATGCATCCTGGACCTAGATGACTACTTAAATAGAGCATGAAACCCATGCTTGAAAAATAATAATTTTATTTCTTCTTTTGATAGATATATAAGATATGCATAATGGAATGAATACAATGACAATTATGAAGACTGGACATGGTTACATTTTCAACACCTCCTTTTAACTAGAGAGGTATTCATAATTGTACAACTGGTACAAGGACTTTGTGAAGAGTTCTCATAAGAAGAGTATCATAAGCATCATGCACAATGTTAGGGATATAAATACCATCTAGGCTAACTTCCAAGGTATCAACCCATCTAGGTAATGTATAGGCTACTTACCAAAGTACCATCCCAACAAGCATACACGTTTAATCTAGGTTACCTGCCAAGACACTAGGTGTCATCCAAGCTACCTGCTAAGACACCAACCTTAACAGGTTTCTATGTATCATCTAGGCTAACTGCCAAGATACCAACTCAACAAGGATCCAGGTGTCATGTAGGCTACCTGCCAAGACATCAGGTTTCATCTAGGCTACCTGACTTATAGTTTTTTGGGCATAAGGTATTGATAAGGAATGGTATTGGCCAATGGTATTGTAAGGAAGCTTATTTAAATATTAATAATCTCTATAGTAAAGTGGATGTAAATATTTAAAAATATTGTTTCATGTTATATATATATATATACCCAATGGCGGTGAATCCCAACACAAATTGTGGTTTAAGGTGTTGTGCCCGCCAGCATGTTAAAACAAAGGAGTAAATCTTTGGGGTGGCGTGGCTGTCCCTTTGCATACATGAGCATGAAACTTGATCTCAAGGGGATTCGATGGCTTACGACATAATGTGTTTTTTGTAGGGAGGCAACAACTAGACCCCCTGTGTCAGGAGCAATGGTTGGGAGGAAAGTGTTGAGAAATCTATATGGAAACACTTAGGGTGATTTCTCTTAATAATTTCTTGTGATATTCTATTAAATTTTTCTTCTATTTCCTAATATGTTCTCTTTCATCAAACAATTAGCAAAACCATAGAACAATGAAGATCATAAAAACAATGAACACAAGATGCAGGCTCTCAGCCAGGGGAAAAACCCTATCTTAAGGGAAAATGTTACAGGTCTATTTGGGCACATCACTCCCAACATTCAGATCAGTACTTTTAGGGCTCATCAAACCCTAATTTAGTTGCTACATGCCCTAGACAAGTCATCACATTGAATGCCATCATTCCTGAGAGTTTCCTGGCGTGAAGACATCCTGAAATGACTCCTTGAGGGACCAATGCAGCCTTGGTTAGAGGTAAATGCACTGCATAGCACTTAGGCCCATTCAAGCCTACTCTGCAGAGCACTTAGGGCCACTTTGACCTGCATTGGGCGAGATTGAGCGAAATCTTCATAGGGTTCTAGGAGTATTCCTACATTCTAGACCATTGAAGATTCCCACTTATTATCCTCTCCTATGAGCTCGAAAGTAGATAGGGAATGAATCAAATAACCTCCTATCCTCTCATCCCTTCTTCCATGGAAACTAACTCCCAAATTGGAAAGCCATTCAATGCCAATTTATGACAAAATCACTTCCATTTCCCTATAAATTGAGCACTCATCATCGTGATCAGGGGCTGGACTTTGAAGAATTTGTGAGGAGATATTGTTGGTTTGAGGTTTGAGATTGTAAGCAAGTATTGTTATGTTGCTGAAGTGTTGTGCTTTTGATGTGATGAAGGATGGAACTCAAGCTAGATGAGTGACATGGGATCAGACTTCTTTGGTTGTAACTCTTCCTTCTAATTAATAAAGTTGTTTACACCTTTTCGATATTCTTGTCTTTATGTATGATGATCATATGTGTAATGCTTTCGATTCCATTTGCTTATAGTAGATAGATCTCTTGCTTTGATTGGTTTTGGTCCTTTGTCTATGATTACAAGTACTTATCGAGCGGATTTAGTTCAAGAAGGAACGACGGGAGCTATTCAAAGGAGACAAAGGGAAGTGAAAGATAACAAGTAGGTCCCTTGTCTTATTTATCTTCTATAGGAAAAGGTTAAACTCTTTAAATCTGTTGTTCTAGGTGTAGCTACCCACCTAGGGAAATTGTGTTTATCCGTAGATGCAAAATTCCACATAACACCCCCAGAAAAATAGGGAGACCTAGAAAGAAAACAAATAAATGTAACCAGCACGAGGTCAGGAGATGGTAAAAGATGGGAGTCATAAGAGGATGCATCTAGTCATCCAAACGAAAATCACTACGGTAGATGAAACATAGTAAAATGAAAACTGAAAACCAAAATAACCCTCTGCCTCAGAAATATCACATAAACCTCGGCACCCAACCCAAGGTTTGGCCCATCAACCGCGTGGCTACCCCACACTTGCTCCATGCAAAATTTGTCTTCAAAATCATTTAACACCACCGGGTCCTAGGACAGCCATTTTTGTTTTTCTTCAAATCTCATACCAATCACCACCTCCCTTTTCCCCTATTTGGATGTACATGCCTAGGAACTTGTGTCAATTTATTGGAAACTTCAATGAGACTTGTTGAACTGATCGTTAGTAAGTAACCATCCCACCTAACATCCCTTGCAATCTCTTTTGCATATGATAATTCAAGAACATAACTCTTAAATGTACCAACAATACCTTCTCGGTAGGGACATAGAAACTACAATGGCACTTGTTACATTTTATTAAGATTTCAAACTATTTATTTATTTGTTAAAGTTTTATAATTTTAAATAATTGGAATGATAATATTTTTATAGATAGTTTAGTTTATTCTTGTATACAACTATTTTTTTGAATTTAAATGATTATATATATTTATATAAGGATACACAACCATTAAATCCAATGATATATATTCACACCTACATAAAATTTAATGCACTACTATGTGATGTATATTTTTTTCCTCAGTACATGGTGTACCAACCATGTAGATAAAAAATGTCACCTCTTTCAGTTAATGGTACTTTGGTCACTTATTAATCTATACTATTAGGTTGACTTGACTCAGACATAGAGTTAAAGTTGTTTATTCTAGAGTACATTGTTTTCATGCATGTTGTATTTGTGATCCATGGTATTGCATGTAATGAAGCCTATAAATACACTAGGAAACCTCCATTGTAAGGTTCATTTTGATAATGCAATAAATATATTAAAATATGTTTTTTCCCTTATTGTGGTTTGCCAAAATATTAATTTCTTGTCATGATTTATGCATGTTGTTGTTATGTATGACAAATTTCTTATCATTTATTTCTCTTATATTTTTATCTCTAACAATTGATGTCAAAGCCAAGAGATCATGGCCTAGATAAAGTGGTTGTGGTACCAAATGTTGGTGCATTATATGTTGAGCTTAAAATTAATAGAGAGAGGCCCAATTGGGATCTGATTGTGGATGCAATTGGCATGAGAGCAAATAAAGGTTTGGTAGAGTGTTATGTAGCCACAAAAGCAAGATTTGGAGAGGAGATCACTTGGTGTGCCAAAGCATGAGAATGATAGCATAAGTTCCATGACAACAGAAAAAAAGGAAAATAATATTGGAGATGGAAATTTGTAAACTAAATGGGAATATGACTATAAGAGTCAGTTAAGCAATTGTACCCTTGGTGGTAAAGTCTAGATGTAGACCTAGGTGTTAGTTAAACTTGATTCAATCATTGATTCACAATTGTTTAGTCTATTCATGACCCATGGTATTGTACAAAATGAAGCCTATAAATAGGATAGGAAACCTCCATTGTAAGGTGTATTTAGACTATGTAATAGATCTATTACAATTTGGCTTTTCCTTGATTGGGATTTTCCCAGAAAATTTGTGTCATGATTTATATATTTTTTTCAAGGAAAATCATTTTCTCTCTCAACCCAAAGGTGAGAGTGAGGGTTAATACAAAAATATTGATAGGCACATAGCCATTACATCAATGTTTTTCATCTTCATGTCACTGGAAGGGAATTGAACTTGGGTGTGGGATATAACAACCATTCTACACAACCACTCCGTTGATTTATGGTAGCATCGGATGTGATATAAGCCTCAAAATTTGCAGGAAGGCTAGGACGCATGTATTCCACAATACCCAGAAACCGTTGGGAAATTTCACTCGGAATCCATTTTATTAAAATAATTAATTATTTTTAATGGGTGCCTAAGTCTAAACATAGGAAATTAAAATAATTAAAGGGTATTAATGTAACTATGGGTGAAACTTCTAGAAGAAGACAAGGATCATGCCAAAATGATCTGAGCCATTGATTAGGATCTAATCTAGGTCGTTGGTTCTCAACAGAAGGATTATAAGAGGAGGTTTGATGGGCATTTGGAAGACACATTGAGTTGAGATCAGAAGATCGAATTTAAGAAGTGGAGCGGTTGTCGGGGCGAGAATTCGAAGTGATATTTTGCAGTGAGGGGCAGGGATAGTCCCCATTGGAGATTTCTCATGATTCAGGAATACTCAGTAGAGGAGGCAAAGAGAGATCCAGGAGAGGGAGCGCAGAGACTAAGCTGGACAATGTAGGTTGACATAGAGGTAGTGGAGAGCCTTGATTAGGTCTGTATTTTTTCTTAAGGAATCGATTTATGAAGCTAGAAGCTGGGGTGTGAGACTGAGAGGTGGAAACTGAAGTTCCTGGGAGGAAAATCAATTAGCAAAGAGAGTGATGTTTTCCCTAGATGTTGTGATGTTGGGCTAACGCGGTGACTGCGGAGAGGCAACACAAAGGCAGCAAGGGGCAAGCCATTATGTGGCTAGATCAGTCAAGATTGCCTGTGATAGTGTGAGGTACTTCTCACTATTATTTTGTCAGTGATGTTCTCTATACTAGATAGCCAACAAGGCATCTAGAGATTGTATTCAAAAAAGTACTACTTAATAATAAAACCCTCAGCTGTTGCACCGGTTTTCTCGCATTGGGCCTTTCCCGGGAATTTTGTCCAAAAATAACGACGTAATGTGTTGTGTATTTATTTCTTGCTCAGTATCTTGTTTCCACTTATAATTTAATTGGTGAAGGCCGCAGTGTATTATTTTTGGTGTTTACTGTAGGACACAGTAAATAATTTGTTCAGTAATCAACAAATAGAAGGAACTTAATCAGTTGCTGCAGTGGTGATTTGGGTAATCGAATTTCAGACACCCAATAAAACCCTAATAGACATCATGATTTATATGTTGCTGTTGTTGTTGTATATTTTTCTAATTTTGATTTATTATTTATCCCATAGTTTTAACTCCTAACAAATACTATTAGAGCAAGTGGATCTCCTATTGTGGAGAACATGCAGTTTGTGAATAACCAAGAGGTTTATTAGCAGATTGAATTCCCTAAGCTTGTTTTAAACCCTATAATTCAAGTATCCTTTTTGTACCATGGTAGCACATGGAGTTATCCCTCTCAAGCATAGAGAGGATGTAACATCAAGTTGTGGGATAAACCACTTGGATAGGTATGAGGGTGGTAAGTGTAGTTGTATGCTAGTTTGATGGTTTTGGAGATGTTAAATTTTTTAGTAAGAAAGAATATGTGAAGAAATATTAAAAGATAATATGGTCGAGACCAATTTATGATTTAGGAGGTTGTCTAGCTGAGTGGACAAGTGAGAAGGAGGTAGCTCAAATTTCCAAGTATTTTCAAGCCAAAGATGAAAAATGAGGTTGTCTAGCACATGGTGGAATATAAGGATGTGAATGCGAGAAATTGTGGAATTCGTAAGTTCTCATAAAATAAGTAATGGTCATTGCCATAATTTTGGAGGTAATATCAACAATCACAAAAAAAAACAAAAATACTTTCTACATGAAAAAAATTAAATTATATGTAATGTGACACTCTTGTATGCTTTCCCTCTGATTTTAGTAATGTAATGATATTTGATATAATAAAGGAATGTATTTTTATGTAATGGCCTGAAGAGTGGGACCACATATCTGTGATCTAAGAGGGAAGAAGAAAGATAAACCGAGGTGGGGTTAGTTGGCACCTTCAATTATTTTTATGGTGCAAATAATAAGAAAAATAAGAGTAAGGGTCTAAGAGGAAAATGAAGAGGCACCTTGAAGAAATACTAGGAGTGCAAGAGGATTAAGAGGAAATGAGAATGAGTTATTTCCGAGGACTAGTTGAGAAACCACTCTTCGGGTGCTTGACACAACTGTTAAACCACCCATTGTTTTGAATTTTGATGTTCCTGACTAGCTGATAAACCACCCAATGTCATATGTATTTCCTACCCTCTGTGGATTGAATAAGGCTTCTTGCTAAATTTTTTGAAAGTAGATTCCCCTTAGATCATGGATTTGGCATAGGGGTGACTGTCATAAGTGATTATGGCTATAGTAGCTCTATGGTTGGCTGGAAAATTGAAGTCTCACCTTTAGTTTTCCATTTTTTTTTATTGTAAATAAGATGAAATGGAAAAGGTTGATCATTTCTCATGCTTAATATCTATCTGCTTTCTAGTCCCAGAAGATGGGTGGAGTGTCCACCTGAAACGTCAAGCAGGGAAAACTTCCACACAATTCATATACGAAAGTTTCAAACAATATATAATGAGGTGAGAACTGCAGAATTAAAGAATTTCTCTCAAGAAATTGATAGGTAGCTCCAAATGATGTTTCATTTTTCGTGTAATGTTGGTACATGAACTTATTGAATGAAATTATTGAATGCTTATAGTCATTTTATGGAATTTTTGTCATATATCTATGAGTTAAATTCTCGAAGTTCTCTATTTGTTGTATATGTAGTTTATTCTAGGTTTAATGGATAATAAATGGCTCCAAATCATAGCATCGAATGCCCTCTCTCTTGTGTGGAAGTGAAAGGATGAATTCCTTGATAATGTCCCCAAAAATGGGTTTGTTTATGTGTTCTTTCAGAACATGAATTATGGTCTAGATTTCCTGAGTACAAAAGAGATGGAAAGATATTTGTTAAATGTTGCACGCCTATAGTAAAATTAATATGTCCATTAAACCCTAATTTGTAAACTAGAAGCCTTGGATGGATAGTTTTGCTACTATGAAAAAGTATGTAAATGCATTTCAGAATTTCCTAAGTCGAGACGATAATAAGCTTAAGAATGATAACGTGTGTTTATTTGTAAATCACACACGCGTTTATGTATATACAAAGCTATTAGCAGGCTAAATTGAAGCCTTTCTAAGCTCAAGAAGGATAGTATGGCTATCAATATGTGCTTGCATCATAATCTCAGGTGGGATAGCTATAAAGGGCTTCACAACAATATATTTATATATATGGTCGCAAAGGGGCTGAGCCCTCAAGGAATTAAGTAGTTTAGCCCTTGAGTTACAATTAGCCCATGTGAAACAAAGCACCATGACTAAGAACTGAGGACTAGGAGAATCCTAAACCATATACACACCTATGTTGTGGGGGTTGGAAGTCCAGTGCTTGAAGGAGCAAGGCAGTTTGAGCATTATACGGAATGTGATCAAGTTGCACGTCCAAGGGTGGAGAAGGAGGAAATTGTGGTCGTTCGATGCCTAGAGAAGCTAATGTCATTGGATAAACCTGATGATTAGTAACTATGAAGTCACCCCCAGGAATATAAATCATGACATCATTGTGGTACCTCTACCCTGGCAAGTTCCTATGGCACTTGGTGCAATCCCACCCAATTTTTATTCCCGAGGTGATGTGGTAGTGTTGGATCTCATTTGCATGGTTATAAGGGTAGGTGATGTAATACGTAGGAGGAGGGGTCCATGATAGAGGCTAGACCTCACATTATTGGTTCAAAAACACTCCCTGGCAAATTGGCATGGCGGATGGCAAAGTGGAACTTCCATGTGACCCCAAAGGTTCTTCCCTAGTGGGTTCAATGGGAGGTTGCAAAGGAAATCCTCAAGTTTTTATTTCAGGGGTGTGGTGTCACAAAGGAGCTCACATGCTTGATATATATATTAGGGCCCGGGGAATGAGGATCTCATGAGTATTGATCGCCATGAATAAGTCAACAGTTGTTGGCACAGATGCCACACAAAGCTTGGGATGATGACATGGAATTAATTTAAATAGCCATGTGGGTGCCATGGTGGGGACATGTGGGTGAAACGTGGCAAGTTAGTATGACATGGCAGAAGTTAATAGGCCAAATATTTAAACGTCTATATATTTTGCTCCAAGAGTTGGATTGAAGAAAATTTTATATTGTTGGAAAGGTCTCGATGAGATAAACATAATGAGGTTGTCCATTTTATGTTTTGAGAGATTTTGAAAAGATAAAAAAACTGTAGACCCCATTTCCATAATTGGAAACTTGAAGGTCGGGTTAGCTTAGTAACTGTCCTCTTTCTACCATAATGGAGACTAATGGTGGTAGGGGGTATCTTACAAGGTGGTATTATAGCTCTAGGTTCAATAAATATACCTAAAAATGCTCACATGCATACTCCAGATAAATGCTTGATATGCTTGATCTGCTAGATTCCTTTCTGTGAAAGATTTTTGATAGCGTTGAAAACACAAATTGTTGAAATACATGGTTTCATGGAATTATTGATGGGATATTATTTATTTGTTAACTGAAAATTGGTGTTTTAGATAAATATAGACCAAGGTGATGAGAATTTGTGTTATTTTGTTTTTCCTTTATGGTTGGATAACATCCATGTGTATGTAAAAGTAGATTGACAAACATCAAGATACAATAAGAAAGAGAAAGAATCAACAAACATATTTTAATAGCCCAGTGAAAATATAAGACAATATGCCTCGAAGAAGAGTCAATTGGTAAGATGAAAGAAGAGGACAATCCTGAATTGATGGACACTCTTAGAAGCCTAAGAGATGAAATGCGAAGTTGTAAGGCAGGTAACAAAAATATGGTTAGAGAGAAAGCATAAGTGAATGCCATATTATTGTAGAGTCTGTTAGGTTTGCAAAGACAGAGACAACTGGGCATTGGTACCAGCCATCAGGATAGGTATAGACTTAAGAATAGTTCACCAGACATCGAAAGGCACGAGTTGGATAACAAAAATGAAAAAGGAAGCCAATCATGAAAGAGTCATAGACATGTAGAAGGGGGAACATTTATGCTCAGTACACCAAAAAGAAAAAAAAGTAGCCCTAACAAATCATCAAACTGTGCAGACATGAGACATTATAATCAAAGGAAGAGAAAGAGTACTTATATGAAAGAATAATTCAAGAAATAAAAACCACCTACCTTTAATGGAGAATAAAATAAAGAATAAGATGTAGAGGCTTGTCTCTTGGGAATAAAGAAGTACTTTAGATTACATGATTATTATGAGAACATGAAGGCGAATGTGGTTTTCTTCAGCTTAAAGGGAAACACTAATATATGGTGGTAGGACTTCAAGAACATTAAAGGAATCAAAGAGAAGGAGCTAACACAGAGGAAGTTTGAGAAGTACGTTTGAGAAAAGTACCTGCCTGAGAAATATTATTATAGCAGAGGCAAGGAATTATATGAACAAAAAATGGGGTAGATGACACCTGAGGAGTATACCAACAAATTCATGGAACTACTAAGTTATGTACCTTACATCAAGGATGAGAAGAGTAAGATCCAAAGGTATGTTAGTGGGTTACCACATGCATACTGAGACAAAATAGAATTCGATGAACCTAAGACTTTGGAGGAGGTTATTCAAAATACCAAGCATTTTTATGAACATACTAAGGATAAGAATTAGTTCCAAACTGATTGGAAGAATAAAGGTAGAGGAGGGGCCAAGGAACTTGAGGATATAAGCAAGGGGGAAAGGGTGGAAAGTTTAATAACCTCAAAAGAGGTGAACATTAGAAAAATTTCACAATCAATAGAAATACACCCCATAAATCAATGAATGAACAAGTTGAAGGATCCGGAAAAGGGATCATACAATGTTGGGAATGTGGAGAGAATCATCTCCGAATAAGTTGTCCTCTAATTCAAAATATTGGCAAGAATTTATATAACATACAAGAGGAAAAAACTATGAACGATGTGGCTTAGAGCATCCCCGGGATGTACACTACATTGGATAATATGTAGGAAGACCAACAAGCAACGATTGTTCAAATCAAAGGTATGGTCAAAATATCACCAGTCTCATTTTTAATTGATCTAGGATCTAATTTCAACTATAGTATCCCTAATATTGTGGAAAAATGTGAATTGCCAAATAAAACCCATGAAGAATCATGGCTTTTTCAGCTAGCCACAAGGACAAAGAGACTGATAATAAATATGGTTAATTCTTACCCTATAGAAATTAGGGGCATCACTACTGCGGTCATATTGAATTTGTTTCCATTGAGATTAGACAATGTTCTAGTAGGTATGGATTGGTTGGCAGCCTAGAGGGTGAAGGCGGATTTTTATTACAAAGTACTAGAGTTGTTCAATGATGAAGGTAACCTAATAACACTACAGGGTGTCAAGAGGCCAATAGTGCTCAAAATGATCTCAACAATGCAATTAAAGAGCTGCAACAGAACATGTTGTGACCTTTATTCCATCCAAATCACAAAGGAGAAAGAAACTAGTGCAGAAGACTTTGCAAATTACCTAGTATTAAATCAGTATAAAGATGTGTTCCCAGATGAATTTCCAGGAATTCCACCCAACAAAGACATTGAATTCACAATCGAACTAATTATGGGAACATCACTGGCAAAAAATACCCCTTACCAAATGAGCACACCGAAGGTCATAGAATTAAAATTGCAGCTGAAGGAATTAATCGAAAAGGGTATATACAATCCAATTTTTCACTATGGGGAGCCTTGACACTTTCTTTTTTAAATAAATCTGGAACAATGCATCTATGTGTCGATTAATGAAATTTAAATAAGGTGATTGTGAAAAATAAGTACCCACATACCCACATCCCAAGATCAATGATATATTTGATCAACTGTGAGGGGCCGCTATATTTTCCAAAATTGATTTAAGGAATAATTATCATCAGGTCAGAATCAAGGAGGAAGAAATTCACCGGCATCTAGGACAATGTTTGGTCACTATGAGTTTATAGTAGTGCCATTCAAGCATACAAATGCTCCAAAAACCTTTATGTGCCAAATGAATAATGTGCCACATAAACAAATATGTGGCACATATGTGTCGATACTTAAACAAATATGTGTCGATGTTTGTGGATGACATCCCAGTGTATTCAAATAATGAAAAGGAGCATGAGGACCACCTGCGAGATATTCTACAATTTTTCAGAGACTGTAAACTATATTCCGAACTCATCAAGTGTGAGTTCTTTCAAATTGAGGTTGACTATTTCGGTCATTTAATCTCAAAAGAAGGAGTGGTTATGGATCTAGAAAATATCAAAGCATTAATGAAATGGCCCACACCCTAGAATGTGAGAAAGGGCAGATCGTTTATGGGGTTGGATGGCTACTACCAAAGATTCATTTGAAACATCTCAAATATTGGGAATCCCATCACTACCTTACAAGGAAAATGTGTGAAGTTTCAATGGACACCTGAATGTGCATCTAGTTTTGAATAGCTGAAAAGTTTACTGACATGTGCACCTATTTTGAGAATAACTGACCCATGAAATGATTTTGTAATTTTCATTGATTCTTGTAATGAGGTACTTAGTGGATTCTTAATGCAAGAAGGACATGTAATATGCTATGAATCCAAGAAAATGAATGAGTACGAAAGGAACTATGTCACTCATGACTTGGAGCTGGTAACCATTGTGCATGCACTAAAATTATGGAGACATTACTTATTAGGAAGGAGATTTTTATTGATGATAGATCATGGTGGATTGAAATACTTGTTTAACCAACCCAAACTAAATTGTATGCACGCTATATTATTATAATTTATTAGTGAATTTGATTTCAAAATTAAGCACATCAAAGGAAAGGAGAATAAGGTGGCAGATGAACTCAGTAGAATTTTGCAAGAGATTCACCTAGCAACCATAATAATTTTCTCATTTGAAATCAAGGGGAAGATTAGAGAAGGGTTGATAA
Source organism: Pinus tabuliformis (assembly GCA_031772625.1). Lineage (NCBI taxonomy): Eukaryota > Viridiplantae > Streptophyta > Pinopsida > Pinales > Pinaceae > Pinus > Pinus tabuliformis. The sequence goes on along the minus strand of CM062815.1, from coordinate 759,952,074 downwards.
ATGATGAAAATTACCAATATGTGAAGAAGTTATTGCAAGAACAAGCAGATGGATCAGTAAGCAGAAGCTACAAACTCAATGATGATGAAATACTAATATTCAAGAACAGGAAATATGTTCCCAACACCAAGGATTTAAGGAGGCTTATAATGGATGAATTCCAGAAAATACCTTACTTAGGTCACCTTGAATATCAAAAGATGATGAAAACCATGAAGATGACATATTTTTGTCTAGGAATGGAGAAATATATTGTAGAATATCATGTAAAATGTCTGGATTGTCAACAAGTGAATGTAGAGTACAAGAATCTAGCTTGACTGATAAAACCAATTCCAATTCTAGAATGGGAATGGGAGGTCATATCCATGGACTTAATTAAAGAATTTTCCAAGACATTTAGACAACATGATGCTATCATGGTGGCAGTGGATAAGTTTAGCAAGGAAACTCACTTTATATTTATTAATTCTACTCATAAAAAAATAGATATAGCCCAAATATTCATGAAAGGGATAGTCAGGATGCATTGAATTCCCAAAACAATAATATCAGACAAAGATGCCAAATTTACTTCGAAATTTTGAAAGTCACTATTTGTTGGATTTGGAACCCATCTAGCCTTTAGCACAAGTTATCATCCTCAGACAAGTGGTCAAATAGAGTGAGTAAATAGAAAATTGGAATACATGTTGAGGATGTATGTGATGCATCAGCCAAGAAAGTGGGAGGACTACCTACCACTAGTAGAATTTGCATATAGAAAATGGATATCAAGAATAATTGGGAGTGAGTCCTTGTGAGGAACTTTAGGGTGGAAAACGCAAAATCTCTATTAGCTCAGATGATCCAATAAATAGAGTAATTATTGGGAAAAAAATTCCAAAAGAAATGGAGCATGAATTGATCAAGATGAGAAAAAATTTAAAGGCGGCCCAGGATAGGTAGAAAATTTATGCAGACTAGGAGAGGCTACATAAACAGTTTCAAGTGTGAGAGCATGTTTATCACCATATTAAGCCAAATAAAATCTAATTAAAAATGGGCTCATATGCCAAGTTGGAACCCTGATATAGTGGATCATTTTAGATCTTGGAGAGAGTGGGGCAAGTGGTCTGCATATTGTCCTTTCCACCCACAATGAAAGCACAATGTTTTTCATGTTTCCTTGCTTAAGAAATATGTTCAAGACACTAATCATGTTGTTGAATGGACTATGATACAAGTGGAACCAAATGGAGAGTTCCGACCAGAACCACTATATAGCCTACATCAAAGGAAAATCACACTCTATAGTAGAACAATAGAGCATGTCAAGGTGCAATGGAAACACTCTGAACCTAATGAAGCCACATGGGAGATGGCTAAGAAAATAAGGGTGTAACACACATATTTTTCCTGCTGAATAGAGCAGTGTGTGAAGCTCAATTTTGTTTTTTCTTCACTGAAAAGAACAATGAGGATTGTGTTCCCTTTAAGGGGGTGGGGTTTGTGATACCCCTAGGATGATTTCCCCCTAATTTTTGTAATGTAATGATACTTGATATAATAAAAAAATGTATTTTTATGTAATGGCCTAAAGAGTGGGACCACATATCCATGATCTAAGAGGGAAGAGGAAAGATAAACCCAAGTCGGGTTAGATGGAACCTTTAATTAATTTTATGGTGCAATTAATAAGAAAAATAAGAGAAAGAGTCCAAGAGGAACATGAAGAGGCACTGTGAGGAAATAATAAAAAGGAAAATGCATAACAATGTGGGGGTTGGACCTCCTCTTGGTGAAGCTCATGAGGAAAGATGGAAAGAGATATGATCTAAGTGAATGGGATTCCCTGAAAGAGGAAATTGTGATCAAGATTGCAAGAGGATTAAGAGGAAATGGGAATCAGTGCTTGTTAAGGACTGGATGAGAAACTACTCAGGGTGCTAGCTAGGGCTGATAAACCACATGCATATGAGTGCTTGCTAAGAGAGAGTTGATAAACAAAATAAGGTTCTTTCTATGGGTTGATAACCCACTCTTAGAGTCTTTGACACAACTGACAGACGTCCCATTGTTGTGAATTATAGTATGCTTGACTAACCAATAAACCGCCAAATTTCATATGTATTTCCTATGATCTATGGAATAAATAAGTCTTCCTACAAAATTTGTTGAAAATAAATTCCCCTTATATTATGGATCTGACTCGGGGGTGACTAATGCAAGTGATTTTGTCTACAGTAAGCCTATGGTTGGGTGGAAAATTGAAGTCCCACCTTCAGTTTGCATTTTTTTGTATTGAAGATAAGATGCATTAAGCTAAGAACTGTGGAAGTAAAGAATTTCTCTATGGAAATTGATATGTAGCTTTGAATGATGTTTAAATTTTGTGTAACACTGGTGCATGAACTTCTTGAATGAAATTCTTAAATCTTGTGTTCTTTTTTAGAATTTATGTCATATATCTATGAGATAAATGTCTGAAGTTTTCTATTTATTGTATATGTAGTGTATTATGGGTTTAATGGTTGAAAAATGGATCCAAATCACAACATGTAATGAACTTTTTTTTGAGTGGAAGTGAGAGGCTAAATTCCTATATAATTTCCCCAAAAATCGGTTGGTTTCTATGTTCTTTCAGAACATGAATTATGTTCTTCATGGCCCAAGTATGAAAGAGATGGACAAATCTCTCTTATATGTTCGATTACTATAGTAAAACTAAATTAGCTATCGGGCCCTAATTCGTAAAATGCAATCCTAGGATGGATAACTCTACTACTATGAAAAAGTATATAAATGCATTTAGGGCCTTTCTAGGTTGGGACCGTAATAAGCTCAGGAAGGATAGCATCTGCATGTATGTAAATCACACAAACAATTATGTATATACTAACATGATATTACCATCTTGGGCTAAAGACTATGTAAGCTTAGAAGGATAATGTGGATGTTAATATGCTCTTGAATCATAAGTCAAGAGGGATAGCTCCAAATATCTTC